>JAODFX010052976.1:0-10096 GCA_027580035.1 Dorylogaster longipes | reverse complement strand
GGCCCAAGTGTATCAGACTTAACTAAAGCGAATGGTTTCAGGTTCTGCTCTGGCATCGGTATCGCAGGTGCTGTGCCGCTAACCTTCAGCTACCTGGCGGAGACGTGTCCACGTGCGACACGTACTCGTTACACCGGCCTGCTGCACTCCTTCTGGCCACTGGGTGCGCTACTGACGTCGACGATCGCCCACCTCACCTTACCCACCGAAGGAGCCGACGTGGTGCTCGACAACCGCGAGCACTGGAGCTCCTGGCACCGCTTCCTCATCGCGAACATCCTGCCGACGCTCACGTGCATCGTCGGCCTGATCTGGACGTCCGAGTCGCCGCGCTACCTGCTGGAGGCGTCGCGCGAGGTGGAGGCGCTCGAGGTGTACCAACGACTACACCGGCTTAACAAGAGCCGCACACAGTATGGGCTCACCGAGTTGGAGTTACCAGGACGCAGCGCATACCGTGATCGACCAGCGAGCCCTGGCCGCAACGCCGTGCGCAGTGGCATCGACACCATCTGCGACGCTTTCCGCCGCATCTCGTCACCAGCGCATTTCCGCACCACCGCGTTGCTCGCCCTCCTCCACCTCCTGCTCGGCTTCATCTACATGGGCGTCTCGGCGTACTCGTCGGCGATGATCAAGGCGATGAACGACCAGGCGTACAACGCGATGCGCAAGTACATCGCGCACGCAACGTACGTCGATCGCGTCTTCGACGCAACCGTCGAGAACGTCGAGTATCGCGACTCGCTCTTCAAGAACGTCACGTTCCGCGACCTCGAGCTGCGCCACGTCGAGTTCGTCAGCTGCGTCTTCGACGAGGCGGAGTTCACCAACGTCAAGTCGTCGATCACCTACTTCCTCAACAGCACAGTGCGCGACTCGCGCTTCGTCGACACGGACCTCTCCGACCACCACTTCGTCAACTGCGCCATGATCAACAACACCTTCCTCTCGCTCATCTCGGACTGCACCGTCGACTTCGACTACAACATCTACCTAGAGGACTTGTACCAGGAGACAATCGCATGGGCCGGTCCCATGCTTCCATCTCTTCTCGTCCTTGGGTTTATTCTTGAAATCACGCTGCGACCACCAATCCTCGTCACGTTGCTGCTGCTCGCGAGCATCTCGTCGATCGGCATCTTTTTCCAGTACCGATTCAGCTTCATTCTGCTCACGGAGGCGTGCATTAAGGTGTTCCTCATGTGCACTATCAACACTCTCACGATGGTTGTCATTGAAGGATATCCGTGTCATCTGAGGTATGCTCCTACATTGTCTGACGTATCTCTATTTTCGCCTTTGTAGATGTACTGCGCATGGAGTGATGCGCTGCTTGTTCCACTTGGCGTCCCTCTGCGCGATTCCGATCTACACGGCAATGGTACAAACGGCGCTGCTCGTCCCCGCCGTGCTCACGGTGGTGCTCACCTTCGGGGGAGCGCTGCTGGCAATGCGTGTGCAGGACAACAGCAAGGTGCTGCTCTAAGCAGGCGGCAGCTCGTGCGATGCGAGCGCAAGGAACTGTGATAACATGTCGGCCGACGCGAACGGCGCCCCTCATCTGCACTCAGCGCGATTTCTTGCGCACGCCTCTTTAGATGACTTAGCTCACCCGCTACATATCATTGACGACGACGCCAACTAGTTCTATCCATCTCGAAGTTGTATGTACGAGACGCGAAGCTGCTTTCGGCCGCCCTCTGCTTACTAGCGCTCAGTCTGCGCTTCTTTGCCTTAAGCCATCTTGGTTGCATCTATGATTTCCTCCTGCTTTCTGGTTCCGCACATCTAGAGCGCCATTCTTCAACACGAAAACCCACACAAACACACAACCATACACACGACATGTATATAAACCAAGAGCAAAACAATGTTTGAAACCTACTCAACTACTACAAGTTACATTGTTAATTTTTATGGATAGAATCTATGAATATATGAGTTTACGTTAATGTTAACGGCTGTGGCGATTCTGTCGTTGTGGGCGTAAAGTTGGAGTAGATCTCAAACTCGCTGAGCAAGAGTGCAGCGAGTCGATGCAACGTCTTCATTTGTTCCTGCAAACACGTTTGAACAGGATAAAGTAAGAGCAATACGTGTAGGCGGACTTACAACACTCGTGACGAACTGCTTTCGGCTACGACGTATCATGCGCACACATTTACAAACATTCACCACCTGCTCGGCCTGAATCCGATCCAGTAAATTGTTCAGTGCGATGTACAATCCGCAACCCGTCGCTCCGTTCCTGCATGACAACAAGGGCGTGAATCGGTGCAACAACACTTTAAAGATGGATTCCTCACCTGCACATAACAAGTATGGTCGAATCGCCCAACTTGAAATTGTTAACCTGACGCCATATTGATAGTAGAGAAGGAATCTTCGTAGGTGAGGTCTGATCGACGCCCCAGCCGATTGCTTCGATCATCTTCAATTCCGCTTTCCGTTTGCCCTTCACGGTTACGGAGAGTGTATGCACGTGTAGGTCAGGACTTTCTACAGCTTCAATATGCTCCACGGAAGTCGCATTTGCAGTTAGAAAATCACCTCCGTTCTTCCAGAAATCCACCTGTAAAGCAAAGAGCAAAAAATTACTTTAAATATAGGCAACCAATTATGCACAAAACTAGTAAGTGGTTCATAAGATTGTGTCCAAAATTCGTTATGAAATCACCAAACATTAAAGTTATATACGTACGTCGTATGTTGGCTGTAGTGAGATGATCAGATGCACCTCTTGCTCGCACACCAGACGCCAGAAGTCGTCGACGGTGTTTGCAAGCGGATGTTGCGTGGCGATGAAGCGCTTCGGCGCATTGAAGCCGTCCACAGTGACGGCATTAATGTAGGTCGAATCGTTGCCGACCTGTGGACGCAAGTACAACACACCGTAGGCACAAGGAATAACATCTGGATCACGATTTTTCGCCAAGTCCACTTGGACTGCATAGCATGGCTCCGCGCAGATGGCGCTCTCCTGCCAAGTGGAGCCGTCGATGAATGCTAGGAGGTTCTCCAGGGTAGCGTCATCGAGACCAGCGTAGAATGCAGCATATTCATCGCAGCTGAACGTCGTGCGCAGCGGAGTGAAGTACTCTAGCAAAACGAGATGCACCAGCTTGTACTGCTCGACGTTGTCCACCAGGTTTGCCCGTTGGCTGCGCAGCAAGTCCAGTTCGTGGAAGGCATCGACATGTTGAGTGAGCTGCGCTTGGCGTAGGAGGATATCAATTAGAATCATGGTACCAGTTCGACCTACACCAGCACTACGATGAATATCTTCAGATTAATAATATGCTGAAAACTTAGAAAATATTAGACGCTTACCTGCAATGCACTAGAATAGGATGAGCACTCGAGTGTGGAATCTCGAGAATACGCATGACAAAAGGCATTAGACTCTCTGGATATAATGGTACACCGTGATCAGGCCAATTGGTAAAGTGCAGTTGAATAACCTAAATCCAATCCAAAATAAAACCCCTTAACCCAACTTCTTTATGTTGTGTGCAATGTTTGCATAACCACTAACTTCATTTATGGTATTGTTACGTTTTACTGCAAAGCTCCGCTCCTCATAAGTATAGAAAGTTTTGACACCAATGTTGTGCACTTCAATGTCGTCGAGAATCTGCATCTTGATTGCATGTTTGTGATCAGGCCAGTACAAACTCACTTTCGGCTGCAAAAATTAACACGCTGCTGGGAAACCCTCTAAATACCACCCAATATTGTGTTACCTTTCCATTTTCTATTAAGTTAGCCAACATAATTACGTATTGAACGCCTTCATCAAGTATCATAGACCAGAAATCGTAGACCGTCGCATCTGTTGGCCCTTGTGTTGCAATGTAGGCTTTTTCACAAATGGGACTCTAAACAATCGAAGCGTGTTATCATAAAATTACTGTGTACCTATATCAGGAAGTCTACCTTAATGTAGTTGGCGTTGATGTAATCACTGGTGGGCTTTCCATTATTGCATTGGAGTTTAACTCGTGTATGATCATCTAAATAAGAAACAACAAACATAAATAAGAAAAGTATAGAGTAGAAACACTTTGAAATGGACTTGCACATGCAATAAACCTGTAAAGTTTATAATTCTAGACCGAAAAAAAACTTTTTCACAGTGCTACTCGACAAATATTTGATTTGTGGATCTGAAAATGTGAAATGTAGTCAATATTAAGTAAATTAAGAATGGCCTTGTAAAGCTAACCTATAAAAGGGTACACCCGAATTTGAAAATAACCTCTGAAGGCAATGATTATGTTGAAATGATAGAAATACGAAGGACGTACACGCAATCAAGTTTTTATAACGGTTCTTTGGATAGTTTGTGGGTATCCTTCCGCATTCAGCAGGTTCAACAAGTCCACGTTTAAACGTCGCATGCTGCTTCTGCAGTTCGCCATTTTCAATCGCCTGCTTGACATATCCATCAAGAGCGGGGACAGGAACGTTGCATGAATGGACTTTGTCGGAAACCTCGACTTCCGGCACACGCGATGCTGATTTAACCGGGCTGGTCAATGGAATCACATCCGGTTGCTTGCCTTCCTCATTGCAATGATCGCCGCGCGCCGGCGAGAAACACACTTTCGATAACCACGCCGGCTGCGTGCGACATAATGCAACAATAGTTGCAGCAATTATCGCTATTGCCAAGCCCACCACTAACCACCCAAAGATGAAACCACCATCAGCAGACGGTGTCACATTCGAATCACTTTTCCGCGTTGCATCCACTGCCAATTTATTCCAGCTGTGTGCGAACTCGCCAGCGAATTCATTCACCAACAATATGCCCATATCGTATGCATCAACTGCAGGGTTAAAGTTCTTCAGGTGAGTGAAGGGAACGCGTAATTCGTTTCCTTCGATTTGCGCATACTGGGCTTGTTCATATTGGCCGATAATCGAGCATGCTTGATTATCATGAAGGGGTAGAAATAACTCCAAGTTGTGTAAATGTGTGCCTTCACAGTTGCTCTTCTCTCCAGGTTGATATACGAACAGCAGAATATACAGAGTACTGATCGTTTCACTGTCTTCAATTTTTGGAATCGTTACCGTTATGGTGTTGTTGAAAATATCAGTTAACATTGGAGACTGATGAAATTTAGGAGTGAAGACGGGACAAGAAAATGTCGCATTAAGCATTGCTGATGAATACTGAGAATTTACAGTTTGCAATGTGACATTGGCGTTGTGGTTATTCGGTCTACACTGTAAAGTTGTCTAAAAAATATTTTGAAATGAAATAACACTGCAGCATCTCCTTAATATTGCTTACTTTTAAAGTATACGTAAAATTTAACTTATCAACATTGTAGGTTAGCCGTTTCCCATTAACAACAACGTGGAATTGAGTTAATGGGCCATTTGTCCTATTTGGATGTTGCCAACGCAAAAAGAGAACTCGTGACTCCCAAAACGCTTCCAGATGTAATGGAGGATCCGGTGCTACAAATGTTTACATAAATCACAATCGAATATTCGATCAAAACCGTGTTTACACCCGAGTTAGTAACACGAAGTGCAAAAATTTCTTCTTTCTCTTAAATAACTCGAGTGATTCACAGAAAAATCCCTGTATGTTATTTGCAATTACATTACTAACTCAAATATAGGTAAACACGATTTACGTTAGTTGTACACCTACGTCTCACACGTGTAAGTTCCTTCAATGATGTAACTGCACCATTTCGATTAACACCTTCATTACGTGCTGCAATCGAAATTGTGTACATTGTATCATCAGCGAGATCAGTTAATGTTGCGCAGAACATGTCTGCCCACAGCTCACAATGACACTCATAGATATTAATTTGGTTCGTCATATAAGAATGTCGCCAGTAACTGAAATACTCGTATACGAGCACAAAAGAATCAAGAATCCCTGTTGGAGGATAGGATGCCGACCATCGAAGTGATAAGCTCGTTGCGCTCAAACTATACACATCTACAAATGGAATTCGGTTGGGAGCTGTAATAAATTTCCATTACTTTAGATAAATGTGTGTACAATTTGGTAATACTCGTACGTACCACTAGGTTGTGTTTTTATGTCTAAGCTAGTCAATAATTTACTATTCATCCATTGCTGTTTTTGCTTTTGGTTGATGTGAATATTCAGAGAGTAGTTTGTATATGGAAGAAGATTGTCTAGCATTGCTGTAAGGTTAGTGTATCTTATGAATGCGGTGACATCTTTCTGGTCGCCATTACACCAATCGCTTCTGCAGATGGCGCTGAGGAGCATAAAGAAAGGTCCGTTCCAGTTAGCACAGTCGATGTTTAACCGTACAATCGCATAACTAGGAAATACTCGAGTTTCGCATGTGAGCGTTTCGGTAATATCAATGTCCTCCGGATTCGTGAATGCCTTTAATTCCGAAATCGCTCCGCGGCCTTTCTGTGTAAACGCATAGACGGCGATGTAATATACTGAGTAGGATTGGAGATTGCTCAATTCGACCGAAGGAGTCGTCACGTTCACTGCGTAATGTGCATGCTTTCCTGCTATTCCAATCGAACAATCCCTCTTGTCGAACCACTAGAAAGAGGAACAATAAGCATTGCTATTCAATCAGGAAGATCCATTGTTACCACCTTCCATTCGACGAGGTAATGCGTGATAACGCCGACAATAGGTGTTGGCTCCTTCCAAAACACACTTAGCTTTGTTGCAGAAGTGAAATTGACGTTAGCGTTGCCAACAGCGTAGGGAACTGAAACACCAAATCATTTTCATCTATACTGCCATGATAAGTAAGTACTAACCATCCTCATCTGTGCGAAACTCAATATTATGACTGGTTTTTCCATCTCGGAGCAATTCCAGTGTGTAATCTGTGTAGGCTTGTAGTGTTTTAAAATGCACATTGCTACTTGCTTGTAAATTGGTTGTGATAACGGTTTCATTTTTGCGATTACGAATTACTACAGCATACTCGCTTAAGTCGCATTGATTTGTTGAATTAAAAGCGCTAACACTAATGGTTGTCACTTTATCAACACTTACAATTTGGATCTGATGTGGGCTAAGCTCTAAAAAGAAAGGGTTTCATTCATAACTTCTTGTTACTGGTTTCTTGGAATTCAACAAGAGAAAATTCTGGTAAGGCGTTAAAGTGTAAAACGCAAATCAAACATGAAACCTTCAATTTACCTTCGCACTTAGTTTCAAACGTAAATCTTGGGAGATTGTTGTTGTAGCACGTAGTTGCGTTATTAGTCACGCAGAGAATCACTTCATATGTGTAGATGGCACTTTTCGTCAAATTGTCAAAATGTACATATTTCTCTTCTGTTGATCTTAACAGTCCAAATGCAACGCTTTGATTTGGAAGGAACAAGCGGGTGTAATAATATTTTGGATGTAAGCGGCCATCGTAGTTCAGCGAATTGTCATAGAGAGTAATTCGGCAGGAATTCACGCATTCGGTTTGCACCGAGGAAATATTTAATAGCACCGGATAATAGCGCTCATTACAGCGGGTACCAACGTGGTTTTCCCAGCATCCACCCAAACATATCCCAGTTGCTGGGTGACAATCCGAAATATCCTTACATTCTCCGCATTTTGATCCACAATTGTATCCATACCATCCACTATCGCATTCTGAAATTATCAATATCTTCGTATTTTTAGGTTACGCCTAGCAAACCTAGCGGTCGAAGTGAAGACGAAATTGAGCTGCTTTCTTTTGTCGCAATCAGAGTGAGTACGATTTTGGTAATGCTCATTATAATACCTAGTCAGACACGTTTCTTTTGTGATTTCCAAAATCATGCTCATTCTGATTGCGACGAACGCAAACAGCTTTGCACTTAAAGACTGACATTTGGGAAGCCATCTTTTACTAACCTCTTTCGCACAAGTCACCTACAAAACCAGGAGAACAAATGCAGCCGCTTTCGGTGCATGTTACTCGATGTGAACATTCTGTGCTATTGTAAAGCGATGTACAGACATTGCACTGAAAATCCGACGCAGTTTCACATCTCGCTTGCTTGCTACTTGTGGCTTTTTGAAGTGACAATGCATCATTCGGATTCTTTAAGGATGTGCACCCTAATTGAGGTATTTGTCCCACTTGGTATGTTAACGAAGACAAGTGCCATTGACTAAGCGCACTCTCCTCGCACATCTCGTGTATTACAATATTTCGAAGGGCAACGATATCGTCAGGATCAAAGTGAATCCGCAGCAGATATTGATTATTTGCGCTTATTGACGCATTGAAACTGGCATACCGCCAGGTTGAACTCCTATCACCTTGATAATGACTCGTCGCAACTACATTGTAGCTATGATCGAAGAGTTCCAAATGGATCTCTTTATAAAAATTGGAAAGAAACGAAACGCAAAGTAGATTTGAGGTTGCAACAAACCACTCACTATCCAGGAATGTTTTCTTCTTGTCATGCAAGCGAGCTTCGAAATATTTATCTAAAAATGGTAAAATGAGAAAATCGGTCCAGAATTATGCTTCGCCTTACATTCGTGGTATTTCCATAACGCATTTTCTGTGTACGAATGGACATAGAGTTTAGTATAACAGTTAAATTCCTCACTATGATTGGCGTTGTATATTAGAACAAGAGTATCATCAATAGTTACTTGTAAGATTTGCTTGTAATATTGGACGGATATCTGACTCCAACGATGTTCGGAAAAGAACAAACTATGCTGAACCTGGAATCCGCCGCTTGCAATTAGATCGAAGAACGAGAATAACACGAAAATACTTTTTCTAATAAGTTTTGACACGCATTTCGCGCATCTGTGTATGCTATTGGCGCTGTTCCAACACTGCATTGTCGAAGAATACTCCCTTCGCCGTTCCAGCCTCCCAAAATGATAACAACGCAAGCACTTGATTCGATATAACTTCCGTTGCACATGTAGATTTGCGCGTTGGACTTGCCCAAGAACGAGAAATTCAGCTCAAACTGGTTGAGAATGTGCAGTGTGCCCATTTCCTTAAAGTTGTAGGATTTTCTTATCGGTGCTCTTTTGGTCATTAATGTTGGCAGCACTGAAAAGTACATACTGTTCTAAGACTAAATTTGCAATAGGAATAATTTTAGGTTAGGGCAACGTTATCTAGAATATTGTACTTCATTACATTCCCAAGTATAGTCCGTTACAGGTCCAAACATGGCTTTGTACGCAAATTCTTCAGCCCACTGCGCTGATCTCCAGTTAAATTGAATATAGCGCAGCCATTCGTTAGCTAGAATTTTTCATGCGTAGAGTATATCGAAACGCAATGCAATGCAACCGAATGTACCTGATGTCGGCGTAAATTCGCTTCTGAGGGGCGTAATCCATGCGATTGCGTCGCCGAAATCGTCGTTAGCACATGCTGCCTCCACTTTTGCATTGTTGCGAATGCCCGTCACGTTCGCAAATAAAACGCGAGATTTTCCATTCACTGCACTACACAATAAAGCCGTCAGAAAGAACACAACTGCGCAATGCATTTTGCTGACTAAATTACAGTTAACGCGTATGCGACAATTCGACCGGCTTTTATCTTATCATGGTTTCCTGAAAGCTCCGCTGAAAACGGAAGTCGAACAATGGCAAATGGGAGCAAGGAATGCATGATTCATTTACAAATCATACTAATAAATATATTCCTTTATTAATCGTCAGATGAATACATAGTCAAAAACACTGTGAATTGATTATAATCGTATAATAACTAAACGTGTTACAAAGTACAATGTTTATTAGGAAATTCTTTCTGTTAGCATTGTCGTCATTCAACAAGATGCAAAGCGTGCATGTCACGAATAATAATTCTTATCGTAATGCAATTTGCTTCAACACAGCTTACCTAACGAGCAGTCTCTAAGAAACCTGACTGTGTAAATGATATTGTAATTTAAATCGGGAGGAATATAAAGAAGTGCGTCGCAAACTTTACGTACGCATTTCGCAAACAAGCTTTCACCAGATTGTCACAAACCTGCTTCTGCCCCGAAAATCTTAGTGCCTTCTCACTTAGATGATATCGGAGAAAACCATCACTTCCTATCTTCAGATATTGACCATATAATGAGCACTAAG
>JAODFX010052754.1:0-10097 GCA_027580035.1 Dorylogaster longipes | reverse complement strand
CGTCCCTCAAAAGTTGTGTTCAAGATCGTTAGAGGGCTTCTGAGTAATGACGTCAGAGCTCAAATTTGTTACTTTGATGCTCAACAGTTTAAAAGTTACAACAAGTCAGATCAAACGAAGTTGATAAACATTCAGTACTTGATGAACTCTATCATTTCTCAAAATTTCTTACTAGGGCACTCGGACTCCATTGGTTGGCGTAAATGGTTGATCTCGATATTTCAGTTGACCCTACTTTTACAGAATGCAGTAAAGATAGGGTCAAGCCAAGCCAATAGACCCAAACCCTAAACAATCCAGAAACGTAGTCGATACCTTGAATAGTTTACTCAAATTCCTAAATACTATCCATCCCCAAAATTCACCATTGCTCATAAAACAGCTTTATTGAGGGTTGCGGTTAATTATGACACAGGGGTGGGCAAAAGCTGGCCCGAGTTTCTGGTCATGGAAAAATTGACCTGCGATCCGACATTTAGAAAATTGCATTTTAGCCTGAGCCCACCTCTGCTCTAGCAGGTAGAATCCACCATCTTATTCTGGTTATACTATACCTACCATCCCGAATGGCAGATGTACACTCCGCAGGAGAGTATGCCGTGGGCGACGTTCTGGCCCGAATCCTCGTCATCGCACTGACAGGTTTCCGCATACTCCACCTCAATCTCCAGGCGCTCGTGAAGGTGTTTCTCCTCAATGCGGATGACGTCCATCTTGCGCGGTGCGACGTTCGTTAGCGTCACAGTAACATCGAACGTGTACTCCTTCTCCAGCATCACCGCCCAACAGCCCCACGTGTGGTTACGCCGCAAGCCGTCGCAGGATGTTATGGCCTCGAAGTGGACATAGTCGGGCTTGTCCACCACCATAAATTGCACCTTGCGCACAGCGTCCATGTAGCCTGCCTCCAGTATGCTCGGAATATTGTTGGGGGTGTCGGGGCGCAGCATTGCGAGGAAGGACACCTCATGCAGGAGATCGGCGAGGCGGCGATAGTACTCGGCGTTGTGGTTCTTCACCTGGATGGCGAAGAGCAAGGCGGTCTTCCTTGCCAGCAGCCGCCGGTAGATCTCCTCGACGGAGGGGTAGTCCTGCAGGAGGTCGTCGTAGACGAAGCGGCCGTCGTCGGCGCGCCGCATGCTGCATGCGGCGGGGGGGCGTCGCACTGCACCGCCCAGGACGCCGTCGCCAGCGGCGTGCAGCAGCCCATCGGTTGCCAGGACGATCATCTTGCGCGAGTAGCGGCGCCAGCCGAAGGAGGCGCACTCGAGGATCTGCAGCAGCGCGTCCAGCCCCCCCTACAGACAGGAACACCAAAAAAGTATCGATGCTTAGTTGTAGTACGAGTATGAATTCTTTTGATACCCATACTTTTCTAACTATAACTTCGTCTAAATTTCAAATTATTCTCTTCTTGTCCTGTAGAAAATGAATATAACTGTAATTTGCAACCGGGTGCTTAATTTATGTTTTCCAGCGGATTGACGAATACTGGGACATTTACCTTACCCCTGATGATGCCGAATGAAAAGTAGGCGAAACATATCGGGTTTTTAACAAAACAGGATAAGAAGAGAATGATTTAGAATTTAGAAAAATTTACAATTTCTTAAATGAAACTATTAAGCTTATTTTACTCAGCTCAGTTTAGTTTACTCAGACGTACAGTACCGATTATTTTTACTTAATAGCGTGTCCCTACCTCCAGATCGTCTAGGTTGGCCGTGAACTGGTCGCGAAAGTGACGGATCTGCTCGTTGAAGGCGTCCGTAGCGTTCGTGAAGTTCAGTACGTGCACGAAGTTGGAGCCAGGTGCGCACTCCCTGCGGTCCTCGATCATGGCGCAGGGGTTCGCCAGCAACTTGGGCACGGTCGCATAGAAGGGCATGACAACCTTGTCGCTGTAATACCCGAACGCGATCTGGAAGTTGCGTGTGAGCTTGGAGAGATCCTCGGCGAGGTTTTGGCTCAGCGCGATCAGCTCCTCGACGTGCTGCATCATCGTGTAGGTTTGGTCCACCAAGTAGTAGATATCCAAAGGATAGTCGGCGAGGGCCTTGTATCTCAACTTAAAGACGCCAGGCTCGCCGCGGCGCAACCGAAGCTTAATCCTTTGCGGACGAATCTGGACTGCTGGTTGATTTTCGGACGGCAGGCGGAAGTCTTCATCCTTCAGAAGTTGTACAAGTGTCCCACCACCGTGCATTGCCCTCGCCCCAAATGGTATTTCCATGCGGGGAACGCATCTACTCGCAGTACTGTTACTTGGGACCTGATACACATCAAGGTTATATAAGTAGGTACATTGATCAAACGTATGCATGTGAATGTGAATACCGTCGTGATCCAAGCACAGTCCGGATGCAGAGAGACACAAGCGTCACAGGTTCGTACTCCACTGTCTTCGCAAATTGCCGCATTGCCAGGATGCAGCCTAACTATCACGATAGACAATACAAGAACTAAGATTCTCGCCCACATTTTTCACTAACCTGAAATAATGTAGTAATAACGGCCTGAGTATGACGATGCGCTTGTTGATTTACTGATAACATATCTCTTGTTTGCTTACATCATAGATACTTGAACTGTAAACCTGTCTCAGGGCCTAAAAAACTTTGCATTGATTTCTAAAATTGCTAGACCATGACGAACGTTCTAATAGATTTTAAATTTATTATCTAGAAGGCTTTCCGTTGCTTGTCAACATAAACTGTAACAAAACAACCAATCAGTTTAATTATGTGTATCGACATATCAAAATTCCCGGTAGTTACTCTTCTCTTTTTTAAGATAATCGTGGCTAAATTTGAAATCATTCGAAATGTTTTTTAGTATAATCAAGTCTATTATTTACATCATCATCCTGTATACTCTGACCGTGATTTTTCTATTTACAGTAGAAAATTTAGTATGGTGCTTGTGCTAAACATAAAGGTAACCCACTCAACATGTTCTCCTGCAGATTGTTAAGGCTAATTGCATTGTACTTATGGTTTCAGAATGGATGACCTCTAATATGGCCGGATTCCAAGATGGCATTCCAACTGTAGGTTTTATAGGCTTCGGTTAGTCTTCTCGTTCTCGCAAAGATAATTCGAAAACAATGTCTTGAAATGTAGTTTGTATTTTATTAAACATACACTATGTGAGAACAATCAATTGTAGAAACGGTTATGCGCTTGTTGTCTCAAAGCATTCCACGTGGTCCCTTCACCTAGGGGTCGTTACCGCGTAGTTTGTCATCATACCATGACTTGCGGTTGAGGTTAATGTTCACGGTCTCGTTGTTGTACTGAAGCATGTTTTGTTGGAGCAACGGCATCTCGGTATCGGTCTTCAACCGCACATCAGGCAGAACGCTGATGTGGCCGTCGCCCACGTCGTCGCGGATGTCTAATTCATCCAGGTTCATAACCGACTTAAGACGGCGATACACCTCCGCATCGAGATTGAGCAGGATCAACTTTCGCTCCGCTTTGAACGCGTTGATAATCTCCCGCATCGCCTGAGAAGCCGTGTAGTCGATGTTGATGATCGTGCGGAAGTCCAGCACGATGGGCACCTCCTTATTGCGCTTGGCGATTTTCAGAATCTTTTGGCGAAAGTAGCCCGACGCGGGATAGTAGAAGCCCAGCTCGGGTTTGATGAGCAGGTACTCGTTGTCCTTGCCGCACTGTGAATGCATGGCAGATAGGTAAGCAATGTGATAGAAGCCCGCTTCGATTGCGTACCGATCGCATCTCGGCGAACACCTTCGGTCGTGCCCAAAGCTGCATGAGCTTCAGGAGGCTGAAGCAACTTCCGATTGCGAGACCAATTTCAACGCCCAAGCAGAGGCTGCAGACGAACGTGCCCAGCCCAAGCCAGAAATCAAACTCTGTGACGCGAAGAGAAGACTGCCCAATTGCATACAGCATGTTAGTAAGGGACAGGCTTACTGTTATTCCTCCACAGCTTGGGAAGCTCCTGGTAGTCGATCATAAAGAGCACTGCGCAGATAAGCACGGAGGAAATCGTCGCCTTCGGAATGAGCTTGAAGCAGGGCGTGAGGTAGCTAAGCGCCAGCAAGATCATGGTTCCTGCATAGAGGCCTCCCATGGGCGTCTGGACATTGCTAGCATCGTTGACTGCCGATCGCGTGAATGCGCCAGTCATGGGCATGGAGCCCACAAACGATCCTAAAATATTCGACACGCCCAGCGCGATCAACTCTTGGCCCGCATCGAAGACGGATCCGTCGGCTGCGAAACGCCCGAAAACGAATGTCACCCTGCGTCACACAAACGGATCCAGACGACTTACAGAATTTCTTCGCGATCGCAGCGTTGACCAGTGCGGCGACCACCGGCACTACGATAACGCCGTACCCAAGCTTCCCAATCATCTCAGTGAAGGGTACAGTGGTGGTGCCGTTTGTGGTGCTCAATGGTGGCAGCCGAAATGCGGGTAGGCCAGGTTGGACATCTCCGGCCAGCTGAAAGCCCTGTAAATCCGTTGATTGCGAGTAGATGTACGACGCCACCGCGCCAAGGATCACGGTGATCGCATTGCGGCTGATGCCCAAGAACCAGAGCGCTTTGTTTGTTCGCGGATTGGCGAAGCGCATCGTCGCCAAGCGCTAGAACAATCCAATCAATGCCATCCTCGATCGATGATAAGCGCAATCATCTACCTTGATGCCGATAAGGAACAGTATTGATGTCACGCCGAGGATCGTATCGGGCACACGGAGGTCCTTGACGTGCACGACGAGCTTGACGATCAAGTCAAATATGCCCGCGCTGTGGAACCGAATGCTGAAAATATTCTTCAACTGGGCGAGAATGATCAGGAGTGCGGTCGCCGAGGTGAAGGCTGACATTACCGGCGAGGGGATGAAATCGACCACAAACCCTTAAAACACAAACGTCGTTAGATCAAGGTTGCAACCAATTCGTCTTGTGGTGTCAATCCGCATGCTAGGCCAAAACTTTGAGTTCGAGTGTGAGAACATGTGTTTACCCAAATTCAGTACCCCCACAAGCACTTCGATGGCCCCGGCCAGGAAGGTCAGCAGGATCACATAATCCATCCCCCCTCCCTGCACATACGTGTAAGTCAACAAAGATAAGATGCTACTCGGGCCAATGGAGACTTGCTTGATCGTGCCGAAGAGGACGTAGACGAAGGAGCCCATGATGGCGGTGTAGAGGCCGACGTGCGGCGGCAGCTCAGCGATAGCGGCATACGCGATCGATTGCGGAATGAGAGTGAGGCCGACGGTGATGCCGGCCACCAGGTCCTGCAGCGCGCACAGCTTCGTGTAGCGTGGAAGCCAGGTGAGGATGTGCAGACGCTGGTGCAGCATCGTACGCAGCGAATGCTGCTGGACGTCGCGTTCGTATGCCACTGCAATAGGACAAAATGCAAATGGCTGCTCGTCGATGACTCCCACGAATGCGTCGCGTACTCACTCGTTTGCCAGCCTGTTGCTCTACGTGCCACCGCCGCGCTCGAAATTCCCATCCGACGCGAAATGTGCGTGCCTATAAATGGCCGCTGTCTCCAAGAGATTCGGCCGCAAACAGTGCAACTCCACGTGATTTATGTGCGAACTGCAATGCAAACAGCGTTAACATTCTGTAAACAATCGTGCCGTTCGGGAGATAAATTTCCAGCGTGTTCAATGCCACAAAACCAATGCGCACCTGCGAGTGGTCGAAACTACAATTTCGACGCTATTCCTTGTCATCCGCCGAAACGCAATTTACCAAACACCCCGTGTGTAATGAGAGAGCAAACATTGATAGAACAAGATAGCGTCATCGCGAAATGAAGTTAGCGAAATGCTTCTGCGACACCAGGTCGCCAATGTGATTAACAGGATGAAACCGGTAATGAAAACAACGCCAGAAATCCTCGTGTTTGCCCAACCGACTGCAATTCACGGGTGCAAACACGCTGCAAAACAAACAATTGCCGAACGGTGCCGAATAACAACGCAATTGTTATTCTTAATTAACTCGCTTATTTGCGCCGCAAAGTTGACTAATTAATTAACGTGGATAGTCGCAAGTAATCAATAGCGCATTCATTGATACGCTATTCGGCCGAAATGCGAGGAAAATAGTGAAACTGCAATACTGTTTAAAAGTAACGAATAATTTATTTGCGTGAAAAGATCGACTGAAAATTGGATGTGAAGTTTGGAGCAGAGTGGATTTAAACGTCATAGGATGATACTCTCAATTTGACCAGTTTCGAAGCAGCTGCGGAGGAACGAGAAGAGCAATTTGTTTATTTCAATGCAGCATTTAGATTGCGCATACTCGTTACCAAAAATATTGGCAATTTATCACATGATCACATCAATCTCCCGGAAGAGAGATGCGCGACTGCTAGACGTTCACCTTCACGTAGACCTGCGCCCGTTGGAAGATCTTAATGCCCTCGTCAATCTTTTTCAGCTCGTCTTCCAGCTCCATCTTACGCCGCTGCATCCGCAAGGTATCGCTGCGTACCGGCAGCGCGTTCATTTCCTGCACCTTCGACTTGTAACCTAGAGGATAAGAGAGAGAGAGAGAGATCAGTGTGGAGGTGGCATTGCAACCAGCGAGAGAGGCAGCTTACTTTCCAGCAGGATGCGGAGTGTCTCCTTGCGCTCCTTCTCCGGAAGCATGACATGGCCGCGGGGGCAATCGGATTTCGGCGAGGGTTCCTCGCTGTCGCGTTGGTTCTTTGCACCCTTGGAGGCTGCGCCGCCGGCCTTGGTGGATGGCGACGAAGCCGGCACCGGGGCTGGCAATGACTGCTGCTGCTGCTGCTGATGCTGCTGGTGCGGTTGTTGTTGGCCGGCGGCGCCGTCGGATACCACCGTCTGCAAGGACTTCCGGTTGCCACGGTTCGTCTTCAACGCCATGATGTTTTGGCGAATGTAGTCGACGCGCTGCTTGAGGCACTGGGTAGGCTCGGCGGGGGACGGTGCCGATTGCGGGTGCACCTTTGACGTCGACGGCACGACGCCGCTCACATCCGGACTGTCGCCGTGGCCGGCGTCGCGACGCCGCAACGGCTTACTGCGCTGGTTCACCGCCGTCGCCTCCGGCTGGCTGAACTCCTCCGGCGATGCGGTCTGCATACTGCGATCGCATAAACTTGAGGCCTAAATCCCCAGAGCACACAATGAGAGGATATGTAGAGGATCCCGGTCATATTTTAGTCCCGACATTTTCGAGATTAAATTCAACGAATCCCGGACTTACTTTCATTTGCAAAGGCAAATGCCGGTGGTTTCAACAATCCCCTATCCCACCCTATCCTAAAAAAAAATTCCATCCTGAATCGCCCTGTGAGTTCTTGGAGGCCAAAGCATATTAAGGGCTGTACGAAAGCCCGAAGTGCGGTATCCTCCGAGCTTACCCCAAATACCTCTACCCAATCCTGTCAGTAACCCTACCTACTGGCATAGGATGCTCAGGCTCAGCATAGGGCGGGCTGAGATGAACATCCCTCGGAGGAGAAAGCATATTAAGGGCACATCGAGGCCCGAAGTGCGGTATCCTCCGAGTACAATAGGGGAAGGAACAATAGATCAAAGATTAAACCTGGTCGCAGTTCCACCGAAAGAAGGCCCCACCCTGTAACCTAACCTAACCTAACATTCTCGAATGTCCAATTACTATCTCGTACTTGAAATTCGGCAATCGTTGTCGGAAGATCGGTGAAAACTGTAATCACCGCATATTTGGTTTTAAACGACTTGATGGTTTATTCTAGTGATTCAGCAGCATTTTGCGAATACTTTCTTGTCTTATTCTTCCTGCAATTAACATGAAAAACTAGCCCTGTTTTGATAAATTGCATAGAAATTATCGATTTTTTTCAATTATCGGATCGAGAATTATAGCAGTTTATTTAATCCTTCGTTGAAGTCTACCGCGATCTCACGCTACTTCTTGCCAATCAGCACGTTCACCCAGCAGTGTTTGATGATAATAGAGTACTTTATCTTTTCCAGAATACGTACCCGATTTAGTATACTTTTTTTGTCGTGTCAAACCGAACGAATTTGTCTGGCAAACCGAACCCTTATTCTTGTCTTATTCTTGCAGGTTGTATGCATTTTCAATAGACATTTCTACAGATTAAATTGGGCCGGGAATATATTCAAAAAGGAAATTTTGCCTCGGACACGGAAAGAGCCTCCTCGAAGATTGTGCCATTAGTGCAATCGGGCGTCCAATATGTTTGTATCACATACATACTGGTTAATATTTCCACAAATTCAGCGACAATCGGTATTTTAAAACCGATACCCAGAATGAGTCGAAGGCCTGTTTCAGAACCGTGTATGAGTGTCATATACCTTAACGCCGAGGGAATCTTTACGGAAAAGGAACAACTTGTTTCCAACATGCTGTGATATGTGCCAGACATTGGAGGGAAACTATATGACTGGCTGTGATTCAACTATGTGCAATTTATATGTATTTGTAGTTTCGACACCATTAAATAAATAAATAAATAGAAATACATAACTATAAATGCATTTTGTATTTTGCAAATAGAAAATGGATCGCTAAAAACATTTATATTGAATGCAAAATGCTTTTTGGGCTAATGCATTTAAAATGCAAAATATAAATTTACCGATTTTGTATTTTGCATTTTCATTTTAAATGATTTTATTTTCCACATCTTCGATAATTAATGCTATGTCACGGAACTTTTCCCTAAGTATTTCATTTAGGTACAGTAATTGTTTCATACAAATCAAATGTGAGTATCTAGAGAAAATACAATAGATAATGCGTTAATAATATATATATATATTTATAATGGCTAAAATAACAATCATATAATTTTCGAGTCGGAAATCCTTTTTTAGACTCTATTTTGTGCAGAGGATCTGAGATAACTCAGATTTTCATTTCTCACTTTGGAACATTATTTTGCACTATGCATAATTCGGTGCAGTGAACCAAATTCCGCTGGAACTTTTGTCCGGTAGCACAATTTTTGTAGATTATGGTATTTCTTATGTGTTTATTTGTGTTCCTCGGCCGGTTGGGTAAAGAAGAACGTACGTCGTGTGCGCCATATGTTTGATCGTTAAAACTTCTTGAAGCATACAATCAAAGTAGTAACTTTGGGCTTGCGAGTATAAATTTGAAATACAGTTAACATATGCAAATAAACGTGCTTCATACCAGAACACTGATTAGAAATGATTTCAAAAATTAACTATTATATTTTAGGGGTGTGAATGTAAGATTATATGAATTTACAATAATTTAATTATAGTGCAGGTTACTTATCGTTATGTCTAAATATAGGATTTGCATTATTTCTGTCCGATTTCCTCAAAAGACAAATCATCTTCTATAAACAAAATCGGGGTTGCTTGTGAAAAAATTGTTATAATTACATTAAAATCTTATTTCTCAGTCAATCCTATCTATCTTAATTAAATTATTAGTTACGCACCATCTGACAAAATGTAATTTTATTCATAAGTGGTGTTTACTATTTACTAAGTTATGTGCATATCCTACGCCAAATTTATAAAATTCATAGATCCACCTTAAACCTATATCAGTATCTCTGGTGAGTTGGAAATTCAATTGCGATTGAGCATTAAAGATTTATGGTTATTTTACGATAATTTGTTTTGCACATTTTTACGTTGCTACGGTATAAAACATGGCTTTATTTTCATGTACTCTTAGTTTTCTTACATAAATGTCACTGAACCCCAAAATGTAAGGTGAAAATACTGCCTTTAATGTATTATGTCAAGTAAAGTTTATGAAGTAAACCGTAAGCTGTCTTGGAATTTGATTAATCGCCATACGGTCGTGAAATATCCCAAAATATTCCTGTACTTGAGAATTCACCTGATTTATAATCATGTCTTTCATCATGAAATAAGTATCCAAAACATTTGCCTGTAACTAATTCCTCCGACTCCAGCATGACATTCTTGGATGCGTAGTTCCTAAGAAAGTATATATTTTACTACTACTGCTGCAATTCTAAAATACACGGTGGCCAGAAAAGTGCGGATAAACGCCAGGTAGAACGATTCTTTGTTCAATTCTGAGGTGATAATCTTA
>JAODFX010052532.1:0-10101 GCA_027580035.1 Dorylogaster longipes | reverse complement strand
TCCAGCTGGTGGAAACCCTGGGCTAAGTCAAGCGTAGAGAAATAGCTACATTTACCTAGGTTCTCCAAAATTTCGTCTACCCTAGGCAAGGGATATTTATCTTCTATGGTCTTTTTATTTAAGTTCCGATAATCAATAACGAGCCGCCATTTAACTTTGCCATTCGAATCGGGCTTTTTCGGGACAATCCACACTGGAGAACTATACGGCGAAATAGAAGGACGAATGATTTTGTTATCCAGAAGTTTTTGAATTTGATCTTGTATTTCAGGCTTCAGCGAATATGGGTAGCGATAAGACTTTGAATATACGGGGTCCTCATCAATAGTACGAATTTTATGCTTAATAGCATTAGTAAAGGTTAAATCAGTGTCTTCGTGATGGAATATAGAGTTGTACTTTTGGCAAAGTTGCAACAATTTAAACCTTTCCTCGTTATTTAGGTTGCTGGTATCTAAAGTATTCTTTATGTCATTAAATCGCAAGTTATTGTCGTAATTCTGGATTGAATTTGAAGTTTCGTAATTATTTAATGAAACTGCATGTAAGAATATTTCTGGCGAAAACTCAATGCTCGAATTATCAATTGGGAGGGTAACGTATCCCCGCTCAGCTGTAGCTAGACACTCCGGTATTTGAACATTACCTATTGTGGTAGCTGGTATTACGACCGGACCGTTATCGACATTAACACGGACCTGTATGGTTCTTATGCGGTTAGTGTCCAGACTTTTCAATTCACTGCGCGTCGATGCTAAGTGAAACTTAATTCTTTTATCCCCAATTTGCAATACTGAGTGTTCGTAGTCGATTTTTGCTTTTAATTTCTCTAAGTCTTGGTGACCTAGCAACGCATCGAAGTTGTCGTGCCAATGGACCAAAAGAAATTCAAATTCGTGGTTAATTCCGTACGAAGAAAGAATAGGATACCTCATGCATTTATTATTCGTTATGGTCTGTCTAACATTCGAGATTGAAAAATGTCGCTCAAATATAAAATTGTGGAATAATTCGTGTGCCGGTCCTGGATTTATAACGGAATGAGTCGCGCCGGAGTCGATTAAGATCTTTAAATTAAGGTCAGGAATTTTAATTATTGGTAATTTTGATTTTGTTCCCAAAGTGTTTAGATCAACATTTATTGTTCCGAGGCTATTATGCGAAAATTTTCATCGTCATCATCAGTTTGTACGTTAGTTTCAAACTCGTTTTCGCCTGCATCTTCTTCAACATAGGCGTCGTCATTTTCTTGATTTTCGTCATGTTCGATGTTATACAATTCCTCAGATATAAAGTTAGCAGGGCCGGAGCTTCTAAACTGATTATTACGTTGGAATGTAGACACCTGATGTGTAGGAGGGTTGACATAGGACGAGACTCCTGACATAGGTGTTGGTTTAACACCGAATATTTTGTTAGGTTTGATATTTTTTCCAAAAACTTGCGAGTTGGTAGGAAAGTTCATTTTTACCGGGTTAGATCTCGGTAGATTAATAGGACCTCTGGGAAATGCTTGGGTTTCATTTGCAGGTCTCTGGTAACTAGTTGAAGGTTGATAGAGTTGGACTTGAGTGCGAGCGTGGTTGGGAATCTGACCCTGTCTGCCAGTTCTCGGAAAGCTGCTAACGTGATGATAGTTGACACGAGTGTTTTCGCGAGAATTATGCGCATTGGAACCACCACGTTGTGGCTGACTTGCGTTTTGATTTTTTTCGCGCCCGCGTAGAAATTGCATAAACGAAATCTGAGTTGCGTGATTATCGTAACGTCTGCATTCGTACAGACACTCCTCAATGGTCTCACAGTTAGTGTTCAATAGATGCGAGCAATAGGGCTCTTTGATTCCAGCTTTCAAGGTTGACAATGCTTGCATTTCGTAGACTGTTTTCTTATGTTCAAGCACGATCTCGTCTTCCTCGTTCAAAGTTACATGCTCTATTAAGTTTCGTAATTTCTGTTGAATTCGCTCGAAATATGATTCGAATTTTTCTCCGATTTGATGGTAACAAGTGGTCAAATCGTGAGCAAGTAACTGTTCCGATCGCTTATCACCGTACTTTTTAATGAGAGCGTTTTTGAGCTCAGTAAAGTTTCTACAAGGCTCACTAATTAAAACTTCCCTGGCTTTGCCTTGAATCTTCGACTTGACTGATTCAAATAGGAGCTTATTGAAAAGACAATCGCGCGGCTCCTTCTTTAGTAAATCTAAAAAGGTGCGCGCCTGTTTTAAAAAATATGGGAGGTCGTCAGACTCTCCGCAATAATCGGGCACTATATTTCGTGCTAAGGTAATTTCCGTATTAGACGGTTCCATCTTTCCGTTATTCAGGGATAGATTATTCAAACCCGCCAAAATTTCTCCTAAATCTTCTATCGACATTCACGTAATGATTTAATATCGTGAAGCAATTGTGCGCAAGGTATCAAATAGGATTTGAAAGAAAGGAAACGACTTACAGCAAAGGTGCCAATAACATGATGCGAATCTATGTCTGATCCTTTGTGAAGTCGGATGGTGTCCACAGGGGCAGATCCTGCTGCGTTGAACTCGATGAACGACGAGGATGGTCTGATCAACCACTTAGAGAAGCTCAGCGTTGTCCGGTCTTCAAGTGCGATGAACAGAAGGTCCTCTTTGTGGAAATGTTCGTAATATCGGTCGAAGATTTAATAATCACCGGTGGAAACCGAAATTGATAACTTTTTCGATTCCCGATTTGAACCGTACCGATATTCTGTCCGCAGCGCCAATTAAGTGAGAATAAAAGGTCGAAGACAAACTTTTATTTAGACGATGACGACTTATCTCGGCCAGAGCCAACTAACAAGTGTCGAATAATTCATTCATGGTAGCATAAGATAGATGCTAGAAGCGCAGCGCAAAAAGTACAGGTCAGCGTAATTCTATCTAATAAGTAATTCTACTGGGCGTTCTAATATAACTATATACATTACTGTGTGTACTGTAAGCAAGTGTAGTAAAACATCTGTATCGGTAAGTTCAGTTTCTTAATTGTTACCTATTTTATCCAAAGTAAAAATGTTTGATTAACCATTGTATGTAATGATGAATATATAATTTGAACAATGTCAGTAGTATTTCAAGTTGCTGATTACTAATTTGACACCGCTTGAGCGAGAAAGAAGGTGGCGTTTTTAACTTAAATTCAATGCTGTATATCTCTAAATGTAGTTGTGTCTCAGTAATAATTTTTTTATGCGTGATTATTATTTATATAAAAATCATTCTGTCAAATTTTTACTTATTTTCGATCAGTCCCTTTTTAGTTACAGGCTCCAGAAAATTGATACTTAATGGTTTTCGGCCATTCTTGAAAAGCTCTAGAAAAAAAAGGAACGCATTCTCAGAACTAAATTCTCTTTGGGAGGTAGCTAAATACGTATTCAATGCATAAGTAAAGTATTAATGGTAAGTCTCTTTTCTTTCGTGAATCCTTAAGGCCTTGAAGAGTAACGATTAATGATTTTCTTCACAGTTTTTGCTGAACATGTTTGACCAACATTCGTGCACAAAATTATCATACAGTTAATCTTAGTTTGAATTTAATTTCATACTGAATACACTGGTTTTTAAATTATTCTGATATCTTAGAAAATAGCTTGGCAATTTAACTTTCCGCAGACCTTGTGTTTAATAAAATTCACCTAACCACCATTTTAAAAATGGCAGCCAAAAAAACAACTATAACTTGTAAAATTTTTTCAAATGTGTTTTTTTATTGTCTGCACATGGAGAACTCATAATAAAAAAAATAGGCAAATAAAAAATGATAAGCAACAATTTTTATTTTTATTGGGTGATTTGAAAGGGATTAACCCAGTTACGGTCTGTCACACCGTAGGTATAGGTGTTGAAACATTTGGCGCGAGTATAAGAAGAATAAGGCAATCTCGCAACCTTTGTTAATGCGGAAGCCATATTGTTCTTGTATTGACGATTTTCGTCAGTAGTTTCAGTGGTGTAGAGGGCAATGTGATCCCTCCTGATCGCAGGAATGTGCACACTAACGGTCTTCAAGGGAGGTTATCTAGTGTTTGGCGACCCTCCGCCGCGACTAGCTTACGTGGGCTCTGGAAATATCCTTCTATCGCGAGTTTCCAGAAGCGGGCGCGGATACAATTTGTAGAATCTAAGCTCCCACAAGTCCTTGAACATTTCCCTTCACTTGATCGGAGATCGGAGTTTGATGATAAAACTACTGAGACAGGTCAATTTTACCAACAAGAAATCAACATTTTAGCAATTAATTCATAAACCGCGTTAACCGGGTTGTCAACTATTCTGTGATACTAGCAATATAATAACAAGTATTAAGCCTATAGATTTTATGCCACGTATATTACATTATATCTGCATGGTTGCTTAACGTCTAAGCTCCTCAGCTATATGCGAGTGAGTTCAAATCTAAAGCCACTCCTTTTTTCTTGGGACCTGGGGGTTTTACTGCGAGACAAATTACATTATATCGGCATGGTTGATTAGCTGTTAAACATCACAGCTGTGAGTGAGTTCAAGCGTTAACCTTTGCTCGCACTACGCGAATCGACTGGCAAGTAATTTAGTAATTAAAATAATCACGTTTAGTTATTAAATTATTCAATACTCGACTAAAATACTGAAGTATGGCGAACAAACTTTTATGTAATAAATATGTTAATTAAAAGTTTCTGTTAGAGTACATATATTAGAGCACATCGTAGATATATTATGTTATATGGTACATTTGGTTTATTATAAATTGAAAATGAATAGTGTATAATATTATTGGATCACTACACGCCAGTAAAAATTGTGTTAAATAAACTTTGTTGTTATTGCAGATATCATTTTTCCAATAAATATATCTCTAAATATTCTATCTTTTGGGAATATGTTATAGAGGCACAGTATACATGGTATGATGGAAGAAGAAAACGTTATTCGACCACATCAAGAAATTGCGCAGTTATCCTTAGATGAAAAAAAATTTCTTCTTGCTGTTGAACGAGGAGATGTCGCTTCAACCAGAAGGTATGATATTATCCGCTATCTTATGAATTAGAATATTGTAACTGTAGTGAAATATTTCCACAAAGGTGTGCAAGTATACATTTGCACCAGAAATGTTCACGTGTTTTTTAAATTGTTTATTACATATGATAATCTCCTATATGTTCAATTAAAACTGGTCATTGCTGACCAACCATTAATTTTTATCTGTTGTGGAAATTTGGATATAAAAACTTGATGTAGTTTAGAAGCTTCTTCTTTGACATGCTGGTTTAGCCTAAGTTGGTGCTTCCTTGCAATGCCTTTAATTTTGTCTTGGATCATATCTCTATGAAATGAAATATCTCTATTCATAACATACCATGGTTCGGTTTTTATTGTAAATATATTGTTGTCTTTCATGCTTTGAATAACGTACTTCCAAATCGGTTTGAGGATTTTGTTGTATATTAAAACATTGTTAGTTATTCACGTGCTCATTCTATCTTAACTTCACATCTAGTCATGCCAAGGTATTTTGCTATTTTATCATGCGGTACTATACTTCCGTTTAAATGAAGGGTGGGAGGGTTCCATATTTGCTTTTTAGTATAGTTGAGTTTAAACAAAAGCGTCAGTATGCGGCCAAATCGCCCCTACAACAAATAAAATTTTGAAGACAAAGGCTCGTTCAGGTTTTCCCAGGATTGAGAATTGCATGCAATCCTCGCGTTACGTTAGAATTTTTCAAAACCGTTCCTGCACAGGTTTGACCTGTTTGCTGTTTAGACTTCTTTGTGAACCTAGATTATGAACGTGTGCAAGTTGTTGCTGTGTGTACAATGTTTATAAGGTCGTAGTAGTGGCATACTAAAAAAATCAAATCTCACCTGCTCTACACAAATAGTACCTAATACTGATCTTCGGTGGCAGGTAAGATAAATGTCCTCAAATATCGTCATGCTAAGGCAATATTCGCAATAGAAAGTCGCATATTAATTTAACCAAGTCCATTCTTCCTTTAATATTGGTTTTAATGGGAAGTATGTTTAAATAACCTTATAAGCAAATTAAAAAAATGGTTTTTTTTTATTTTAAATATCATTTTATTCAAACTCTAATTTTAAATTTTTATGTACCATATATCGTCATGCAAAAATATGGCCTGTCCAAATTGTTGAAACTTAACGTCTTAACGAATCATTGCAATTCAGAGTACAGGACCATTGAAAGCAGTTTGGGTCACCGGCGCAGGAAATTACAGCTTGCATAACAAATATCAGTCGGTATGAAAAAAAATTTAGAGGTAGTTCCGGGAGATGTATGCACATAGTATAGACCATGTGACTATAACTGTAATTGGCAGCCGGGTACGAAAATTATTGAAAACAAAAATTAACACGGAAAAGATGGGACAAATTAGAAAATCTGAATATGAAGCTCCTTCAAATCAAAACTTTCAACTAAATAAGGACGTATTATTACATTTAATGAAGAACTAGGCGTACAATTTGAACCAAAGCCAAAATGAAGAACGAATTTTGTTCCGGGCGGTAATGGAACGATTGGAAACTTGATTTGTTAAAACGTCAACTGAATCAATGGTCGGACGCTGTAAATAAATTGCAAAATATGCAACAAGGTAAACTTGTTTATGAAGCGAAACACAAGAAGATTTCTATTTTTAAAAGTACAAATAAATTTAGTCGCAGCGCTTCTTAAAATATTACTGCACGGCATTGCGTTGTGCACGGGGAATATTTAGAGTTGGATGATACATGGAAACAAGTATCTTTGATGTTAGATATTGAAATCGAGATTACAGATCTTTAGCAGATCTGAGATGAAAAAAGGCTGATTTGAAGAATTGGCTGCTGTTATGGACTATTGATGTTGTGAATGTACGATTCTTGGTATTCGTGAAACCGAATATTTGTTTTCGATAAATTCGATGCTTCCGTATTCGTACACGTCCCGATTAGTGTGGTAGAATACTAATAAAACAAAATATGGACTTTTATCCGATATAGCAAGACAATTGTTATGAATCCCACCTACAAGCGCCCCTAGTGAGCGTTATTTTAGCGGAGCTGGTCTAGTTTATACGCCCCACTGTAAACAGATTGGAGAAAAGGCGTATATTTTTTTAATTGTTTTAAAATTTAATATACTATTCATTAAATTTAAATGTCAAGTTTTATTAATGTATGTAAGTAGTTGTATGTAGGTAGTAGTAACTCATATGTTTAATTTGGCCAATGAAATTATTAAAATATTTGAAAATGTCAAATGTAAATTTTTAAAACTTGGTAACTTAATAAATGAACATTTTTGTTTAGTTTTTTTATATAGCTCTTCCTTTAAAAAACCTTACTTTTACAAGAGTAATATTCGCAAAAATATTCGCACATTTATTGCGAATGCAGATTCGAATGCGAATACTCTGAAATTGGCTGCTGTTATGGACTATTGATGTTGCGAATATTTGTTTTCGATATTCGCGAATGAGAACGCGAATCTTCTTTACATCTCAGTTGTATTGAAAGCATTGCACGAAGTTTGTTGGATGTCATGATATTTTGCAGTGCTATGATCAAAAATTGCGACATCTTAATGGAATATTGGAAGAAGGAACTTAAAGCCAGTAATGATGATGAATAAATACTGGTTATTATATACACGCGACGTGGCAACTTTAGAATTGATATTATTGCCGGCAAGATATTGAAGGTTTAAAATTCGTTTCGGAATGTTTTTCGCTTTTCAAAACGAACCTAATTAACGCCCGGGTTAACTACCGGTTAAGAGACTTCTTCTTATCCTTTCAAAGGAGAAGTTTTTCTCGCTCGAGTCGCGCGGTCCACAATTAACTAAATATCCATCTCTCGGTTTTTCGAAGCACGGCCAAGCAACAACAGAATGAGCGCGGTAATGGCAATATTGCACTTTAGTAGTTCGCCACCCCAATATTCTACCTTCACCACCACCGCCACCAAAACTTCGCCCCTCATATTTCAAATTTTATTCCCCTTTATATTTCACGCACGGTTGCCATAGTTATTCCTCAGTCTTCGTTAGGATACCGCAGAACGAGTATGGCGTTCGTGTGCGAAATCTATACTAGAGCTATACTTATCACGAAAAGATAACCTCAAATGTCTTAAAGCCAAACGTAGGTACGCACAGTTTGAATGAATATGCTGTTCGTTGATGAAATTTCTACCGAGACGTTTTCGCGCAAAGATAACTTCCTACGCCATGAAGTAAGTGCACACGGCACAAGGTCAGAAGCCATACAACCATGTCAACGGAAACATCGTCTCCTCCGAAGAAGCTGAGGGTTGAAGAAGTTATGTACATCTTTGAGACATGCAATGTAACCATCACGAGCAAACTGCGTCGTCTCAACCACTACAAGTATCTCGTTCATAAACTCCAGCTGACACCAATAAAATCTGACGATGAGAAAATCTTTATTACAAAAGCAGCATTTAAAAAACGGATTAAGAAGTTCAAAATTACCAATGGGAGTAGCTTTAAGATAATCGATGCATTTCTTAAGGGCAATGAGCCGAAATGTGAGAAGCTAATTAGCGATCTCTTAGCTGGATGCAGTCGAAGTTATAGAATTAACTTTGAACTTTACGCATGCTTTCTCAAACAAAATATTTAAGTATTTACATTTAATTTCAAATATCCGATGATTGCCATTTCCACCGATATTCCGATAATAATTGCCAAATTTATCGACACAATCAACAGAAAAAGTCAGGAATTTCAAACGAGGGAGAGCGGTTGGAGTTTTGAGAATGTACTCCTCTTGGAAATCAACGTGAACCACTACATGCCGATGAAGGGTAGAACATACCTGGAGCTTTCAAAGAATATCGCGAGACGTGTGGCCTGCATCAATATTACCAATACTGACGCTGCGTGTTTCACAAAACTTCTAGCTTTCCAGTGAAGTAGTAGACATACCCATTGTGGAAGACAATAACAACATCACTGTTAATGTGTGTATGTACTCGAAAATGGAAATGTAAACGGCCCCATTTACTATACCCAGGCTAAAAAGGAGGTTCATATAAATCTTCTAAATATTGAGAATCCCGATTTAAATAAGCCGTGTTTCTTTCTTTTTACACCTTAACATGAATATATTTCTATGATAGATACGTTAAAATTGAATTCATGGCTGCAATAAGGTGCGCACGATTATGCCATCAGCGGCGCAAATTAAGAAAATTATGACGGGTAAAATTTTGCCGCAAAATATCTTAGAATTACAAAATTCTCAAAATAAATTAAAGGTGCCATTTATTATCGTTGCAGATTTTGAATCAAATTTAGCACCAATTGAAATGTGTCAGCCAGATCCTTGCGCATCATTCACATATAAAATTCAAGAGCACATTCCTTACAATTTCGCTTATTACATTATATGCGAGCATGATTATTCGCTGAATAAATACGTATCAAATACGGGCCCTGATTGTTCGCAAGAATTCGTTAAGGGTCTAATCGCGGAAGTTCGAGAAATATATGCGGAATATTTAAATGTGACTGCACCTATAAAACCGCTCACCGAGGATGAATTAATTTCATTCTTCAGTGCATCTACATGCCATATTTGCAACTCAACATTGTTAGCTGCAGAGTGCTTGATCATTGTCAATTAACTGGACGTTTGTGGGGAGCACATACCGTGTGTAATTTAAACTATGAAAATCCAATGTATATACTTGTGTTTTTCCATAATTCTATTCTTCTTCATCTATTTTTCCGCGATTAGCAAATCGATATAATCCCAAAACATAAAAAGATATTGGCCAGCTTTAGTAAATCTGTTCACGTGGTGCAAGCAAATAATGATGCTCGCAATGTGCATGTGAAACTTAGAATCAGGATTCATAACTTTATGGAAGCCAGTTTGGATAAACTTGCTAGCAATTTAACTCCCCGTGCAGAACTGCGAAATTTAGTTACTTGCAAAGGTACCGGCACGGTGGCTTAGTACCGGCACGGTGGCTTAGTACCGGCACGGTGGCTTAGTGGTTAAGCATCTCAGTTGCTAACTGCGAGTCACGGGTTCAAACCCCAGTGTCGGGAGA
>JAODFX010052422.1:0-10102 GCA_027580035.1 Dorylogaster longipes | reverse complement strand
AGCTAATTCCCGCTGTACATTTTTCTGCTTTTGTTACATTCAATTTGTTCTCTATAGGTGTGTCAGCTGTTCTACAGTCAGTCATATTAAATTTCAATAATAATTCTTCTATGTACTGCTGTTAATCCACAGTTATCTCACATTTTTTTACTATCTTTGTGCCTAGATAATGCTTGACCTCACCTAAGTCTTTGATTTCAAATTCAGAATTTAGAATACATTTTAACTTCTCACTCTCATTCTTATTATTAGAGGAAATTAAGAAATCTTCTACGTACATAGCTATTATAATTTTAGTATCTTTACACATCTTTGTAAATAAACATGGTTCTTTTGTACAGCATTTAAAATTATTTTTACATAATACATCCTTAACTCTCTCAAACCAAACTAAGGCGGATTGTTTTAATCCATCTCCTGCCTATTTTAGTTTGAGGGCTTTCCGTTCAGATACAAAACCTTCAGGTGCATGCATATAAATATCTTCTTTCAAATGACTATTTAGATAGGCAGTTTTATCATCAAATTGTGTAATGTCCAGGCCTAATTTTACACTCAGTGCAAACAATAATATCAAAGTAGAGTGTCGCACAACTGGTGAGAATGTCTCATCATAGTCCTGTCCGTATTTTTGGGTAAAACCCCTAGCGACTAATCGCGCACGATATTGCACTTCACTGTCACTTTTAATCTTCTTCTTTAGCACACACCGACACTTTACAATAGTGGCACCTTTTGGGGCTTCAACGAGCTCGTACACTTCATTCTTTCGGAATGACTCAAGTTCCTCATCCATTGCCTTCCGCCATTGCACACTTTCAGAGCTGCTCAAGGCTTCCGGCACTGTTGGGTCAGTATCTGCAGTAGCCAGCCAGCCCATCAGATTATACCTCTTGGGCTTCCGTATCTCCCTCTTTGGTCTATTTGAAACCTGATGGCCTACTTTTGGTGACTCAACTGAACCATTACTTGTCGATGGAGACTCTGGAACATAGATCTCGTCCGCATCAGCCTCATAAAATGTTGATTGTGATTATTCACTGTCACAGCTTGCATGTACATCTAATTCTGATCGTTTTTGACAGCTACACTCCCCTACTGAACAATCGCCTCCTTCAGGAACAGGTGGTTCTTCGTCCACATACCAGCTCATTTCTATGGGTGCAGAAACTCCCTCTGACTCTACTGTCTCCATCACCACTACATCTCTGCTGGTAGTAATTTTGTTAGTGACAGGATCATGTACTCTGTAGCCCTTTATAAGTTCTGAGTAACCAATAAGAATATGCTCTTGTGCTTTCTTGTCCCATTTGGTCCTCTTCTCTTTGGGGACATGTACCATAACTGGGCTACCGAAAATGCGTATATGGCACTAAACGAGTTTTTTGTTATGCCATACTTCATATGGTGTTTTGTCATCAAGACCTGATGCTATAGATCGATTTTTCAGGTACACAGCTATGGCTACCGCTTCTGCCCAAAATCTTTTATCTAATTTAGCATCAAACAACAATCTTGCCTTTAGAACAAAACTCTCCACCATTATCTGTTCTCAAGATTTTAATATTGGCATTTTCCTGTTTTTCCATCATAACTTTAAATTCCCTAAAGTATTTAAACACTTCATTCTTTTCTTTCATAAAGTAGACAAATAACATCCAACTATAGTCGTCTACAAAGAGAAGAAAGTACCTTGACAATCCAATAGATCTGGATTCCATTGGTCCGCATGCATCAGCATGCACAATTTCCAGCACTTTTGCACTTCTTGTACCTGTGGGGAATGGCAGACGTGATTGTTTTCCTTCACAACAAACCACACAGTTAAACTTTGTCACTTCATGAGTGCCTTCATAGCTAACACCTTCCACAGCGCCATTCTTAATTTTATTTAAGTTAGTGTTTATGTGTCCTAATCTCCTGTGCCATAGCAAAGCACTATCTCTGGCAAGTAAACATTTAGTCACTGGTGTAATACATGAATCTAATTTGTACACACCATCAATTAGATTAGCAGCAGCCACCAATACTTTCTTTGAATTGTATAACAAACACTGATTGCCTGAGAAAGAAACACTGTTGTTGTTTTTTATTAATTGACTTACTTACAATAAGTTTGTTGTCAAGCTTGGAACACATAACACATCCTTGATGACTATATCATAGCCTTGCTTGTTGATACTTCATGATACTCATGATTTGCTATCATAATTTCGGAACATGTCTCTGGACTCGAAATTTTCTGCAACCAACTTGCGATAGCTGTCATGTGAGTACTGGCACCCGAAACCACGTACCATTCGTCTTTCCTATATTTAGCGCTCAAGAAAACAGCACTAAATGCATTTGATAACCTATTTTTGCTTGATTTTTCTAACATAGGACATTGATTACGATACTGACCCGGAGTTTTGCATTTGTAGCACGTTATATTTTTCTTTTCATCTGATATTTTGGTGTTTGATGTTGACTTCCCGGCATTTCGGTGTTGGATGTTGTTGCCAGATCTGGGTTTTTGTTTCGTCCATTTTCACGCAAACGCCGCCGCCTCTATTATCTGTGCTTCGTACGATGTCGTTCGCATCAATTCTAACGGCTCCGAATCTAACAACTTTGTTTTTATGACGTCAGCCGTAATTGCAATACCAGAGTGTTCGATTGTCATTATCATTGGCGTACATTTTTCTGGTAATCCTGCAAGCATCAATGATCTAATTCACTCATCAGTTATTTCAAAGCCGGTTCTATTCAATCGTTGCGATGTTTCTACAATTTGAGTCACATAAGTGATCATATCTTCACAATTTTCTCGACGTATTGATATCAAATGACGCAATAATGAAATCTTCCTCGAAAACCCTGAGTCGTCAAACAAGGATTTCAGAATATCCCACAACTCTGTCGAAGTTTTCGTCTTTTTGATTTTGTCACGGGTAAGCGTAGCTTCGGGGTAGAGTTTGGATTGACGGGTTTATTATTGGTAACTCACACTTTTCGGAAGGCGGTGCACTGTTGGGTCGACTGTAGACTAGACTCTGGCTGATTTCTTCGACTACTTCTCGTCTGCCTCTGACTGCTTCCGACCTCCTACTGCAAACCGAGCTGCGGCTTTTATAAACAGCAAGTCACAACAATTGCGAAGCGTATGTTTTGCTTACTTCGCAATCATTGCGCACTTACTGTGTTGCTGATTGCCGCAAGGCTGGTTGCGTGACCTTGCGAAACACGCTAGTTGCCAGCTTGCATACATACATACATACATACATAAATAATAAAATTTTATTTTTGCGGTATTTCCTTTTGCACTAAGTTGGTCATACTTTTATTGTATTTATTTTATATATATTAAATTAGGTTAAGTGGACTCGGAGTGCACCCTTATTTGTGGGTTGGAAGGGTTGTCGCCCCAATGCCCGCCCTGTACTGCGCATGCAACAGCTTACCAGCGGAGCCCGTGCCGGCAGAATCAGAGAGCATTAGGATTAGGGTATGAAGAAATTTTTCTGTGACAGGTAGGACAGTGGAGTATTGAAACAACCCGTTTCTGCTTTAGCGTTCCGAGGAAAGGCCTGAAAGACTCGAAGCAATGGAGTCGGCGCGGGTTCAAATCTGGGGCTTGAACCTCGGACAGAGGCGTAAGCCTTTATAGCACCTATCTCGGTAGATGTGTGTTATTGTTATGTTCAACTTTCATTTGTAAACGAACTGTCTCCATTTAGTAAGTTACCCGATGTTTATTGTCGCCGCTTACTTTATTAACCCACGTTACAGTTTGATAACCCACTTCAACTTCCTGTCCACACTTTCACACTCACCGGCTTGTACTCTTTTACTCACATTACTCGCATCATCTCATTCTATATTCTTACTATATTCGGAGATCTGACATCGCATAGATATGATTTTTACTTAAATAATCCAAATTTAAGGACTTATATTAGCCGTAGTAATTTGCATTGTATATTAACGTGGCTTAAAAGCAAGTTTTAATCAAAAGTTGTTGAATTTATAAGTAAAAAATAAAGTACTGCCTATTGGAACTATCTAAAACTTTTTCTCCGGCAGGATTCTCTTCGCCAAGTTTTGCGGATTACCTAGCTTGCAAGTGCACTTTGTTACCACATGTTTATCCCCGTGTTCGTCATGGCAAATCCTTCCTTCAAAGTAATCATGCTCACAGTAAGTAGATGCAAGGCGCAGCACAGAGGAAATTTACTTCTAATCGAAAACTATACCCAAGCTAGGCATTAAAAAAAACATTAAGATTGTAACAACTTCAGGCATTTATCCACAGATATATTTTCTAAGCCTGCTAAGTTTATTACAGTAAATAATGATGAAATCATGAAATAAATTTGGCTTCGTAAAGTTTTGACGTCGAATATCAAAAAGTCAAAAATCAAACGATTCCGAAACGATGATCAATGATGCACGTCAATGCGTAATCATGTACATCAATTGGAAGCGCCCCTAAACGATAAATTTCTCTTCCTACCATTCGCTTTGAAAAGCGTTCAACGATGGCGTGCTCCAGCGCCCGCGCTAATGAGAAACGTTTCGTAATGCTTTATAACGAATCTCCACATCCATTCAGAAACTTTGGCAGCGCAGCGTGACGATCTGGAATCTGTCAAAGCGCCTACAATATGTAAATAACTACGGCTATAAAATAAGAAACAAAGGCATGCTATACTCTGCGTGAAGATTAAAGTGACCAGAGGCTGTATTTTGCGATAAAGAGGAAACATGATTATGTTAAAACGCGAGCACCGCGTCGCGCGGTTTCCTGTGTCACATCGAGTGTGGAAATTCGGCAGTGAATTGTGAATGAACTGCCGAATTTCCACACTCCCTCCATTGGGCTGAGTGGTCCGCCAGTTTTAACGATTGAATCAGTATGACAGTTTATTTGCATTTGCATGCCACCTGCGCCATGTTACTTTCCCATTTCGATATTTCCATATATGCAGCATAAACACGTCTTTAATGAGTGTGTTGCCTACAGGCATAAAGCATACCATCCTCTCTTGAATTGGTATTATAACTAGCTATCTGTATTTCGCCCATTGTCGAGTAGGCTAACGAAACTGCGTGTTTCGCACTTCTCTAAAGAGGTGAAGAAAAGAGACTGCCAACCTCCGAAACGAGTATTATTATATGAGCACATTTCGCCCGTTGTCGGGTATGCTAAAGAGATTAATGTATGCTATGTAGCTATTTTGATCAAATAGCGAATCATGAAATGTTGTAATTTGCAAAATATAACGATACATTTTTTGGTGCTCAAAATAGTCCCAATCGCCAACATAGCCCATATACACACTAAATCAAACGATTAATTAATTATATTTTAATTTACATATTACTGATATTCGATTAATTGATACACGATTCATGGACTCTTAATCCTTACAAATTAATTTTTCACTAGTTTAATTTAATGTGTTATGAGATCATTTTAAATTAGCAGTAAAAAAGTAATCATTAATATGTAGTATTTAAGAAGCAAAGAAAAACAATAGTATATTATACAAGTCGTGTTAAAATGGGAGATTGTGCACGAGTTTGCAGAATTGAACCACGAGCAGTAGGCGAGTGATTTAAGCAAATGGGTGTGACATCTGTGAAATCTGTGATTTGAATTGGCTGTCATTGTAGACTTTCACGTGCATGACACGCAAGGTTTGCGTGATTTCGTCGAAGTGCACTTTTATACCACTTCACTGTCAGGAGTTGTAACGCTCTTTTTATGCTCTTATGAATTAAATTCAATTTCCTATTTCAAGACTGTATAGACACATGTTAGAGGAGTCAAGAAAATCGTATTGATTTAGGTTCTGCTATTCCACGCCCTGTCTTTCAGAAAACGTTTTACCGCTTTACCAACTACTCGCGTCACCCGACAATCAGCAGCGACGCGGTGGTCTTGCTGGCAACTTTCCAGAATCGATTGGCTTCCTCTCTACGCTGTCCTCCTCTGATCGATTGTTGTATTACTTGAACGTGCGCATACGCAACATACGCGACAACGTCATAGAAGCAGTATCTGAATCCGCTGGTTATTAGGACATGTTATTTCAATAGAGTTTGGATGCCCTGCGATTTACATAATTTGACCATTAGAGCGCAAATTTACCAATCTTGCATCTATTTACATATGATGGTCATTGCAGGATATAGGTTACGTTAGGTTATCCCTAGTCACAAGGGAGATTGAATACTTTTGTTGGCTTTGATTACAAATGATACGTCTCAGGCGAAAAGTATGTTTGTGCGTATAGTGAATGAATAAATAGTAGAATAGTAGAACATTAAGAATGGTACATTGGAATGCTTGCCGCCTTCTATAAAACTACGAGCAGAAATATCGTTGTGTTCAACAGAGTCGAATTGTCTTTGTTTGAAAATCAGTTTGTTTCAGTTATCTGTGCTGGCAAAATTTAAATGATTCACTATCGGGGAATCGATTGTTCTTATAGATTAAGACAAAGACGTGAATCCACTTTGCACCAAATCATAGCTTGTTTGGCTGAGGTTCAATTTCTCAGAGTTTAGTTTGTGCAGTTGTATTCATTCAACCTTCAACACAACACAATTTCTACACGCGAATCTTCTACTTTGATATTACATTCTCGTATATATTAAAGACAAGATGGTGACGCATTTAACATTGATTGAATTTTCGATAAAGAAATGCGTTTGATATTTGTCTCGCTTGGGCATGCATGCATCTTGCAAATGCATGTACGGTAGCCGCCGTCGGAATCGATAAGCTTGGAAAAGAAAAACCTTCAAATTGCAAGCGCGGTGGAATTCATACAATTGCACAGTACGTGGTGTTCATGGGAGTGATAAGAATCTTCTTTGGCATTCCCAATGCCTCACTGAACGCAGAAACCGATTACAGTAGCATTTGCTGCGTTTGTTCTATTTTGTCATTTTAATTTTCGATCCTGCGTCTAATGCAGCAGCAATGTAATGTAGCCCGGATATGTGAAATCAGCTGGGTGTATAGTGAGCCAACTTTTGCGGCGCCTGCGCCGCAGCGACCCACAGCGCGTGTGTCGAACACCGATCGACCGGATTTCTATTGACAACCGACGAGTGTCAACTTGCTTCAAAATTCAAACATGTGATCGAAACATTATTCTCGAATGCCTTCAGCGATTATCATGAATTAAAAGAGTCCAAATTGAGGATCGCAAAGCCGGCCACCGCAAGTTCGCCCATCGCCAAGTTGGGAAAAGCGTAGTTCAGTGTTACACAAACCGCGGCCCCGCGGGCCGCAAGCGGACAGCCGGCGCCGTGGGTATGTTTGCGGCCCGCCAGCGATAACTTCTACGTGAACCCTCGGCCTCCGCGGAGGACAAAAGAAAATATAATAACTCTAAACCATATTTAGTCGTTTTAATTTGTAGCGTTCCGTCTTTGGATTTTAATCTGCCCAAGTGGCTCTTGTCCTCAATAAGTCTGTGCACGCCTGGTCGAATTCGACGTCGCCATGTTGGGCATCGACAAATTGGGGCGTACCCTAAATAACGTGTCCGTATGGAACGGATCGTTCGCAGCGATTGACTTACTACTCTTATAACTGACACCTACACCTTGCTAATTATATCTAACACATATAAAATATATTTCAAATTATAGTTTTTAAATGAGATTGGTCTTAAAGTCGCCGGTCAAATTATTACCAATTATTACCAAATACGCCTATTATAAATGTCCAATGCCGGAAAGTACGAGCAATAATGCTAACTTGACGGAATCTATACAATCTACTTCCGGCGCCACAATAAGAACCTCTGCCTACCTTCGTGTTTTTCACATATAGTCAATCTTTATCTACTTTTCGATTGACAGTTGAGAAAGTACTCGAGCAGAGGGAGATTGTGGCACAAAATTATTACAATACGCGCGAGATCCTTTTAATGAAAACAGTGTCATCACACGTCGGTCACTATTTTCCTTTGTTAAATAATTTCATGTTTTATGTGCAAAATAGATGCAAATCAGTTTTCTAAAACAATTGCTACAAAACAATTGGTTATAATAAATTATAAAATAGGTAAAGTTCAATGAATTCAAATAACATTAAATTATTTAAATTAAAAATCATCAATTCCCACTCGTACGGCCATCACATATCAAGATGTACCATGATATTTGGTTACTGTGCTTTTGAGTGTAGATTATACCACTAAAATGCATCAACATTATAGAGTAGAACTATTAGACATCGACTGCAGGCAGACTGGCATAATTCGCTGTGAAACCTGTCACGTACGATGGTGAACGGGTTTCCATTCATAGATCTAAACGATACTAAAATATCACAAAATTTACCAAATATCTTATTACAGACTATATATCTCGTTATCATAGTAGTTTTGAGAAAACTTAACATAAAGGTTTGCATACCAAGTGTTTTCACCAACATAATACAATATTTTATCTACAACCACAACGTAAAACACTATATTACGCACAACACATAACCTCCGTAATTGCTTGTTTTAAATAGTTCGAAATGATGCAGTATTACGTAACAACGTGCTGTTACGTAATACGGCAAAGCTGTGAGTAAAAGTGCAATTTGCCCGTCTTTCCATCTTTCGTGGTAAATAGAATTGATAATTTAAAATAGCATAATGTTATTTTGATTATATACCTATTATAAAGACTTATTTTGATTGATATATTATTATATAAGATCTATAGCGAAAAACAGCTACGGTACAAGAATATTTCACAACCACAAGAGCAACATGGCTCTGGGCACAAGCCCTAGAATAACACAAGTCGAGATTATTGCGGTTGAAATGTGCGCGAGAGAATGGCTGAGAAGGAATCTCTGCGGAGCACATATATGTTCTGACAGCCAGTCCGCGGTGAGAGCGTTAAGGACACCCATGATATTATTTAAATAATATCATGTTATTTAGTTATTTAAGGATTTATTAGGAAACACAAAAATAACCAGAATGAACCTGATAACAAGCTTGATTTCCTTGACGTACGATCGGTTGGGAGGGTTTGCGGCGTGTTCGTGGTGTCCGTATTTCGTGTTGCGGTTTTGCGTTGAGGTTAGACGCAACTACGGATTTCATCGTAATTGGAACGAGGGACGTTAGTGCACTCATTTGAATATTTCCCAGAAACCCTCGGGTGCGCAAAGTGCAAATTTCATCCATGAACGCGTGCCTCCCAGATTATCAACTGTCAGTTGATAGTCTAGATTACTTTTAACGGGTTTGTATTGTTTTCAGCTTTTCGTTTTTGATTTTGTCACACGTTGGAATACTCATTGGTCTTTCGTTTCGCTTTCATTTTCATGAATTCATTTATATTTAACTGGGTTTAAATTGCACTTTATATACATATATATAAATTGTGATAAAATTTATGACGTGATGTGATACTGATGCTGTTCTATTTGTAATGTACCATGTTTCGCCCGAGGGCATTTTCAAACAATTTGAAACAACAACAGTATCAGTATCAACATTACGTTACAAATTTTATCACAATGAGTTCCAGTGATTACATACAAATGAAATATACATATATAGTTTGGGCATATATATCCACTGAAATACTTACCCAACTCTGGTCCACAGACGCGCGGAATAATCTCTAAAATAGCGGAGCATGAAGCGTCCTCGAAGCAAAGTTGTCGTGCTACTAAACAATTAAGTATTCCAATGGCAACTTTGCCACTCGGATCTGCAACCAAACAAATCCTTATTAGATAAGGTTGGTTTATCGATAAATTTTAATTTTTTAAATTAAAACAGTTTTTATTAGTACTAGACTACAAATAATTTTTAAAATATTAATATACAGGGTGTTTGGCAGATCGATGCAAAGCCGTGAGGGGGAGCTAGTACAGACTATTTAGAACCATTAGAGCCAAACTTGTTTTATGTTAGATTTTTGATGACAAACTAAAAAAAAGCAGTTAGTTTGCAAATTATGATGAGTTTAAACGATAATAAATAATCTTTTTTTAAAATTTATTAAATTAAAATAATATATAAAAACAATCTAATATCATAAAAGCTGATTTACACTATGTGTTTTCTCATATGATTCATCATAT
>JAODFX010052311.1:0-10103 GCA_027580035.1 Dorylogaster longipes | reverse complement strand
GTCCTATGACGTAAATTCTAAATACTCGTTTTGTGTTATATTAACTAACTTTCAGTATGTATTTGCCCCGACTAGGCCTTAATTGATTATTGAATATTTCAATTAAGAAATTTCCTTTTACATAAATTTAAGAAGGGATTGCAATAATGCATCTTTCTAGATAATTCCAAAAGGCATCATTGATGGGGGAGACTATTAAGCTTAGTTATAATTACTAAGTTAATTTATTATTCAATATCTTTATTGAACGCTTCTAATATTGTGGAGGCATATAGAATAAGGGGAAAAACTTCCAAGTAGTAGGTTTTATGTATTGCTACGTACATAAAATCAATAGAAAACAGAGCTTCAATTTTCAGAGAGTGCACTGGAATGCTTCGTTTGTTTCGGATTCACTCCTAAGCCGCAGTTGCATATAAATATAATAATGTAAAATAATTCTCTATTATTTCAATGAACAAAGTGTGCTTGGAATTTACCCTATTCGCCCCAATATTTAAAAAGGTGCACAATTTCTCTCAATTTTCTCAAAAACATAATTGAATTATAAAGAAATTCTTTACTTCATAATTATTCTTTGCATTAAGCAAGAAAGAGTGAAAGCCATTATGCATTAGTTTAGATAAGAGTAAGTATAAGAGTTTTGGTATCTCTAAATACAACGTGACCTGAAAGGAACAGCTAATATATACGGAAACCAGCACCTTACCGAGAGTATTGATTTTAAATAAGTAGGCAGGAAGTATAAGAAAAGATGTAAAGTTGGAAAGATTTTGAATGTGGACCGTATCGTGAGATGTATCTAACATTGTTAGGTAGTATTATTTGAAGTTTCCTTTTATTGCTTTTCTCCAAGGATTGAGTGTTACTTCAGCCCAATGTAGCCGATTTAGCAACTTCGGAGCGTTTATTTCGCTTTAACTTGTTTGAGCTTTAACTATTTCATTCATTTGTCGTCGTATCTTTCCATGCGCGACTTTCTTTACCGTGCCTCGCAAGGCTCCAACTCTTATCAGTCGGTAGTTAATAAGCAAAGGTATTATGGTGTCAGCGTAATTAAAAGGATTAAGTTAATTTTCCGCACTTTTGTGTTACAGACCGAAATGAATAAAAATTTCGTTTGTATTCCAAAATGTGTTCGCTTTTAGTTATAAATTGAAATATAAAATTACCGTGTAATTAGTGTAATCTTCTGTGATGATTTTAAAGTTCGTCTATTAAGCAACATTTTTATAGAAATGTCTGTCAAATACAGATAAATATAACAGCTTTACATGTAAACATAAATAATCTGAATGTTACCTAGTATTATTATGTTTCAAGAAAATTTGAGATATTGGTGAACGTTTTTGATGCAATGAAAGATGTGGTATCCGTCTGTATTTCTTTGTAATGTAATATCTTTTCATGTTGCGCCGCGAAAGATCATAATATAACAAAGTGTATAGTGAATATCGAAAATGATTGACGACAATACACGATCCTATATCCTCTTCTACCAGCTTCTATTTAAGTTCTACAATTTTTTTTCGTTATCCCACAGCTTTTCCAACATTATATAACTGAAGGATATATGCACATATTTAGATCGTGTTATCAAAGCACATATGTGCGGCACATCGACCTCCTCAAATGAAGACCGACAACGAACATCGAAATTGCTTAATAATTGAAGCAAAAACAATTTGACGAAACTTATTAATATGTTTTTCCTCTGAAAAGGTCATGGTATGTAAATGGATGAGAAGAATAAAGTATTAGACAATATCATATACCATATCATACCGTCGACATATGTTACGGTCATTGTATTGAATGGCCCAAAGAACTTTTCCCAACTTTTTCCAGCGGTTTTTTTGCACATCGACTATAATTCCTTACATCCATGACTTGCCATAGCAACGAATAAAACGAATATGGGCTACGATGCATTAGCACGTGGGCTAACGTGATGCAGTTATGATATACGAAGCGGAAAATTCTTATCATGCAATGTATCCATTCATCATGTTTAGGTTTCAACAAGGTCGAACGCAACGGCCTGGCAAATCTTGCCGATAATGGTTGTGAAGGCTTCGCACGAGCAAGTTCGATTGTAAATCTCCGCGGTATGAATCGATAACGAAGTGATGTGCACAATCGCAAGCCCGAAACTGTGGCCTACTGCGAAGACAGCGCTGAATCAATGCATTGTGCTGAATGAGCGATAATCCCTTTGGCGGAAGTCGTCATCTAATTCAAGTTGCATGCGATATTCCGGCGACTGGTCCAAAATTATGACCAGCACATTGGCGGACGTTTGGAGGGGAAGATCGGTTTGCGTGTACGTGTAGGAAGGCGACCGCAGGTGATGAAATGTGTGCGAATCGGGCATTCCGCATACCTCGGCCTGCTATTGTCTTACGAGGCGCATACTTAGAAAGTGATATTAATTCTTGTTTGCAGCACCGGTATGATCTATTGCCCTCTTAATCACCACTGCACAACGCGTTTTCATATCAGAAATTCCACCACTATCTGCGCATATCATCTTCCAGTTAGTAACCAATCAACTTCTGTAACTGACTAAATGTCCCAAATATCGTTAGCAATCGCAATCGAACGTCGGATATTGAATTAACCAAGTCTATTCTTCCTGTAATATTGGTTCTAACGAAAAGTATGTTTAATAATAATATACTCTAATTTAAAAGAATTCACTCTATTTTAATTTTAAATATTGTTTTATTCAAATTCTAATTTCACATTTTTATGTACAATTTATCGTCATGCGAAAATATGAACTGTCCCTATCATTGTGACTTAACGTTTTAACGTTTTAAGGAAGCATTGAAATTCTTTACCACTTCTTTCGTTACTACCAATAACGATTACGAATTACTTGCACGATCGAAAGCAATTTAGATCACCGGCGCATGAAATTACTGCTTGCATTAGAGATATCATTCGGTATCAAATGAAATTTTGGAGGCAGTTCCGTGAGATGTCTCCAACCCGGTGCTTAATTTATGAGATTTTCCAGTGAAGTGACGATAAATGCGTCTGTGACGATATTCGAGATATTTACTTAACGTGCAAACCATTTGCCTCTGATCGAGAATGAGTAATAGCAAATATTTAAAAAGCATGCGGATTGTATTTTTGTTCCAGTTTCTTTCATTCGTTGGATGAAGAATATTGTCCATTTCAAAGCAAAATGTAATTGGAATTTGCGAACCGTTCGGCATCGCACTGTGCAAATTGTCAAACGAAGTCAGATGAGAGACAGTGCCCGATGCAAGGCAGAAAATGTAATAAGACGAGGCCCTGCAATCTCGACGCACTCCATCTTCCAAATCGAATACATCATTAACGTAATTTTATTTGTCTTGCTGCGATAGACTCACCTTGCGCTTGAATCCATTAAAATGAGTTTCGATCGGGCGCATCTCTGCGCCACGACGACTGTAAGCCACGCATTGATTCTATGCGGCTGATAGATTCGAGTTTAACATGCAGAAGAGAACAAAAAGACGTACCTAGCATTACCGTGATCGAGGAACGTAAGAACGGAAATTCATTTTCAGACCAATTGCGAATAAAGGAGAATGAAGCTCCGTAATTATGTATTGAATTTTATCTATTGTATACAGCACAATTATATTACCTATCAATTAAATATCCACTTATTGCCATAACTATTTATTGCTAATTGCTAATAATTATGAATGAAATTCGTATTGAAACTTTCCTTAAACACTATAAATCTTCCAATCAATAATATAGAAACCTATGAGCAAACATATTGACCAATTCTCTTCAATTTCATACGCTTTCTACTCGTATTCCCAACGCGTATAATTTACAGTCCGTAAAGAAAATTACGATTACAAAAATTTATAGATACGGATTGTAATAGAGACTTATACAATGCAATGAGGATCTAGCATGTAATAAGACCAAATTCACAACTCTTATTAACTGATTTAATGTTAATTTTCAATAAATATACAATGTTAGCCTATCAAACATATTTTCGAATCGAATTGAAACGTATAATGATGACGATGTTTAAGCCAACTTTTTAGTGTCACGTAAAATGCCAGGATAGTAATTTCATATCATTCTGAGTCATCATCGATTTTTTTATGTTTGTCGCTTTTTTGCGTTTATTTTTGTAGCCAAAAGCAGAACCAAGTAACGCGATTAATCTCGTACCTAATTAACAAATTACTAAACTACATTACTGTCACTGCGGATGTATAATACATTATTTGAAACTGAGCCATCAGTTTATTAAAACCAAAATAGGAGGAACTCGGTATAAAAATATTTTCCCGTTTTATAGTAAAGGATATTCTGAATTTAAATGCCGGTAATCTGAAATCTAATGTATTTCGTAATCTATTACGTGCTGTGCTTATCTATTCGTTGAAAATATAAAATTGGATCGTTCACGTGGAAAATAGGTTTATTAGCACACGTATAGTCATATGATATTCTAGTTTAAGACAGGTTTATTCATGTTTTTAGAGCTCAATCATGTTTACTTTAATAGTTCAGGTTTGTTAATCATAGCTATACAAAAAATTAAAATTTTTATGATTTTCAAAAAATAAATGTTTCAATGGTTGAAATATTATATACAATTGGCTGAAGACGTAATAAAAATTACATTTTATATATACAATGATATATAATATTAGATGCAAAAAAATCATATGTCCTAGTTGTGAAGAAGAATTAAAAACGCATATGAGAAGCAAGCTTTTTTTTAAATATTATATAATAAAGGAATTAATTTAGAAATGCACATTTTTACCAATATCTGACATATAAAGAGATAATAAATTAGACAATTTGAACTTTATTTGTATTATTTATGAGGAAACCCACATTTTAGCCATATTACTCTACAGTAGTTAACCGATATCGATTTTTCGGCCCAAATTAACCCCAATCGAGATACGTGTCCGGGCATGACATTAAAATTAATTAACTTGATTGTTTTATCCGAATGCACTGCAAAAGTTTGGACTTTTAAAACGAATTATTTATGCACATGATGCAAGTTATGTGAACTAATTGCACAGTTGTGCGGCGTTGTGTCAGTGAGACCGACAACTTGCTATACGTGCTATAATATTAACAAATTTTTACACTATGCTGAATGTTAATCGACATATACAAAAAAACTCTAACACCATAAATGCGTTTTCAACCATAGATTGGAATTGTTTGCGCAGAACCTCATCTCACGTATCCAGTTGGAAGGATCCTTTACAAACGGTAATAATATCGTTTATATTGCTCGTTTAAATCATCCTTTCCAAATGTGTACGTAACAACATCTCCCAACAGTGCAGATCATTTGAAAGCGCTAGAGAGCGAGAGCATTTTCAATTTGCGCCGCATGGAGAATCATTGTTTATTGCGCTAATACACTTTTGAACTTTTCCGAACAGATTGTACTCTTGCGCCTAGCAGGGGAGCAATATTTCTGCAATCGAGCGCAAAGCTTGCTCAAAGCTCGTTTCAATGCTGATCCTTGTCGACCGTTTGCTACGTTCGCACCCTATAGTTCTCTATTAGCAATGTAAACAGCCCAACGGGCGCTGCACGCTTCTAACGCCGTTTGTGTAAATTTCCACCCCGAAATAGATTCGAGCGGGGGGGAAATTTCGTAAGTTATTTCAATGTTAGCACGCGCATGAGCTGGCCTCGTAATGAAGTATGCCGCCAATTATGACTTCATATGTGCACGGTTTTAACTGAATATCCGTGTAACATTTGCATCCTAATTACGTTACAATCTACATAACTGCATATGAAATTTGTTGGATGTACCCTTAATAGCTACTTCATTAAAAATTTGTTGCAAATTATTGCCCACAGTATCCAACCGTTTTGCTTTTCGTTTGTTATCTCAATCAGATAGTGTGAAGTGCACTTTACTGAGATTCTGATCTACCATACTAAAGTAATTTGACTTATTATAATAGGGTTAAAAGATAGTTATTAGTGTCTTATACCAAATAGTATTTTGGAAAAATTTTCCACACTATAATGTTGACAATTTCTCTTCACGTATGTGCATGTGACATTTTCTACGAATTGTGGATAATTCATAAATAATAATGATACTTAACATGATACCACAGTATGATACTAAATTTGAAGGAAAATACTTTAATTTGACTTAAATATAAAATCATTTTCATGATTCTCAAATATCACATCGGAATATATTCAGCAAACTTTTTTGGTATATGATTTCGCGATGTTAGTTAGTTGGTTAGTTTGCCTGTCTGTCTGTTGCCAAAACTGGCCATGGTAAGGGCAATATGAAGATCACCTTTTATCTCGAGTCCAAATCTAAGTTCAGATTCTAGATATCTCCATTCGTTTTCGAGATATTTTGACTGATTTGATTTTCGACTCCGAGTCCGAATATCATTTTATCCTTTACCCGAAAATTTATTTTGAACAGTAGCAGTAGAGTAGAGACTAGTATTACTCACTTTACTTTAACAAACGCAACTTTCAAATCCAATGATAATGAATAAGCAATTTGCCAAGGTTCAAAATCTTTGTTGAATGCATCTAGTACATTAGCAGCATATAGAATAAGTGGCAGAATTTGCAAGTAAAACCTTTTATGCATTGCTACCTGGAGAAAATCAATACAAAACAGAACTTCAATTTTCAGCGAGTGTACCGTAATGCTTCGTTTGTTTCAGATTCGCTTCTATGCCTCAATCGAACATATATAAAACAGAGTAAATCAATTCTCAACTATTTTAATGAATATACGTACGCCCCAATGTTTTAAAATAAATTCGTATTTGTATCTACAAAAAAATCTATGTACATTTTTAAATAACTGTTTTTTCAATAATTATCCTTTACATTTTGCAAGGACAACAGGAAAAGGCTTATGTTAATACATACCTATTGGTTAGATAGAAGTTAATACTAATGTTATTAATGTAATTAATGTAATTATGAACTATTCTAATAGGCTCTACAGTTTACTGTTGACTGGTATTGAAGGAGTGAACTAAGATTAGAACTGCTTGTATGTGATGATTAAGAAACGGATTTAAGGATGTAGCACCATTAAAAAATGTAGCTTTTTTTCGTATGGATAGATTTATATATTTATTTGTTCGGAAAATGAAAAGAACATAATTTGTCGCCGTATTTGCAGCTTTTTGTGCGATTATTGCATTACGATACTTCTTCTCTTTTTTTGGCACTTTTTTCCACTCTAATTAGTTTAATTTGGCAGAAGATGTATTTTATCTTTCCTATAAATTAAATTAGTTACGTAAATCACCAGTAATTTATATGCTAGCAATATTAGTCAATTCTGCAGCTAAGAAATTAAATTTCAATTAATTTCTAAAAGGTCTGTAGGATTTTAACCGGTTTAACCCCTTTCGATATATTATAGTGCAGCTAGTATAGCAAATAATTTAGCAGTTTTCTACCTATCCTCTCCGTTGTCTTTGCCGTCTCCATTGTTCGCGGTTTCAGTATTTGTACCAGATAGTTTGTACCCAACATTAATTACAAAAGAATAACATGATAAAGTTTAAGTAGGGTAAGGTGTATTTTCTTGCAGAAGAATTCAAAATGCAATTTATCGAAACTAATAGATGAAGACTATAAATGACCTCTTAAGTTGTTTTCCTATCAACTCTTTGGCGAGCTCCGACTAGTTCCGAGGAGTTTCCTATAAACTCACCGTGTTTTTTTTTAAACTTATTGGCTACACTTTATCTTATTGCTCAATTTCTACCCACCCTTTAGCACCTCCACATTTTTAGCGTTGTTAAAATACGTTAGGTGTTAACTGTGGTTTGAAAAACAACAACGGCTCCATAGAATTAGTGTAGTTCACTTAAGACTAGTAGACTTACGGTTCAGTTTAAACCGTAATACAATTGTTTCAGTAATAGCTTTTCTGCACCTTTTTATATGAAATTTCAGCACTTTTTTTCCATTTTTACGACTAAGATTTTCACCTTAAAGTTCGTTCTCTAGCGATAATTGATGAAAAAAACATTCAGTAACTAATCATTTAAGATTGCATTTAGCATCAAACAATGACTTTGTTTCTATCTGAATTGATATTACATTAATAAATTTTTTAAATTGATTTCTAAGTTATTGTGAACCAAACATTATTATTTTAAATCTAATAAATTTTAGGCCAAATACATTTTATGGTGCAACTGAATACTACAATTTTAATGTCTGGGCTAAATTTTTCACATTCCGGCATAGTATTGTGGACGGTGTTGGGCTTTAGTTTGCCTTTAGTTTTGACTAGGTTAAGTATTCGCAATTAGCTTATCACCGTTATATAATATCAAAAAATTTCAAAAAATTGTTGAACTGAAGTATATTAAAAGTATTCATTGATTAATTTCAATTTATACAATAATATTTCGTAATAAGAAATGGTGTTTCTAAATATTTTCACGTTTTTCGAAATTATTTCAAGTTTTATATAGTTTCATATTCAAGAATGTACTATTCGTATTAACCCATTTTTATAGAAAGCATTATGTCTTAAGTTTTGTTTTGTAAATAGCATAGAACGTAGTTGATAGTGATCATAAAGTTCTTATCACTTAAAAAGTCTTTACGTAAAAAACATTCGCATTTCAGCTCTTTTCTTATTTCTTCTGCATATCCGTTGTCCATTCTCGTTGGCAGATTTTGCAAGGAATGAATTCCGTCACGCTGTGCACCATTAATGATTCCGCCGACGAGGCCAGCGCGGCACAGTGCAGACGTCAGCCAAGCACTTTTATTTCGCTGCATGCTGAAGCGTTATCTTCGTACTTCGCTTCACCCTTTCGAGACGAAGCAAGTTTCATTCTGATTGCGCCCGAACTTCGCGAGGACGCATCTCCGATGTAAATTGCAAGTGAAAATCCATGCATCGTTTAGAGCTCGAGTCGTACCTTATATTGGCCCAACTCCGTGACGATGCAGCTGAGCACCGCCTCGCGGCCCACAGCGATGGTGACGTTCTCAATGGGCCCGGCGAAACTCGGGTTTGCTTCGACCTGTAACTGGCTGGACACCGCATCGAGCGGTCCTGCAACGGAAGACAGTAAAAAGAGTTAAAGGAACCATTGTGCAACCGACGCATGCATGGGATAAAACAACGTTCGCGTAGAACTGTTCTTTGGACCGCTGCAAAAAGCGGGAGCACAATTAAGCCTTTTCATGTGTTTTGCAGCACGTTTGTTGAAATTGCCATTATCTGGATTTTGGGGATCATCCGCCTATTCTCCAATCCCTAGTTGTAGTTTATTTTAAAGTATTTCAGGTCAATACAACTTTGAAAATTTGTTGCAATGACTTGAATTTAAGTTGGATCAATTTAGAGCCAACGTTATATGTCTATTTACGAGTATTAAACAAGTAAAAGTGATCATCATATGTCATGATATTGTGACAAACGTCTAGATTCAAACAACAGATCCTTAGGAATTCTCCTTGTGATTTGTGGTTCGTTACGCCATATTCAAGACGATTTCGAAATTGTATTCATTATAACTCGCATGAACAATTATAGGATCGAAATATACATACATTACCTTTGAATTTTACATGAAATATTGACGTGTGAATCTCATATCATCACACATCATATATTGTCCAAGAGTCTACCAATCGCGAACTCTTACGGTTTAGGTTTCGAAGCATTCTAAATTTCACGGTGACAAGCCAAGCAGATGAATTTAAAAATTATATTAAGTATTTGCATGCTTCGACTTCATTTGTTGCACTAAATAGATTAAAAGGTTTCTAGTATACAGTCCTTAAAACTATTTAAAAAATTTATGAGTTTTTTTCAATAAATGCTGTTACTTGCCGACGCACATTTTTATTAACCGGCAAATGCTTTGCAACGACCTGTTAAATACTAGCAATTAATCTGGGCCACTTAACACATTGTAAATAACTTAATTAATGATTATAGCAGTGGCGAAACTAACGATACTGCCCCCCCTCCCCCCGCAAGAAATTTTTAGGGGGCCCATTGTCGGCCATACATGGTTTAAAACGTAGTAATAAACGTAGGACTCCGGTGCCCCCAG
>JAODFX010052089.1:0-10105 GCA_027580035.1 Dorylogaster longipes | reverse complement strand
TTTTGCTCTACAAGGATACAAAGCACAAGAACTGAGGTATGGTGAAAATCCCCATCAAAAAGCTGCATTTTATAGCAATCAGTTCACAAAATACCCACTGGAAAAAATACATGGCAAAGAGTTGAGTTATAATAATATAGTAGACATAGAATCTGCGCTTAACATAGTTTCTGAGTTTAAAGAACCTACAGCAGTGATAATCAAGCACAATAACCCATGTGGTGCTGCTGTTGGTAATAGCGCTTTGGAGGCATATGAAAAAGCTTTATCGTGTGATGAAATCAGTAGTTTCGGTGGTATAGTAGCTTTGAATCGGGAGATAGATTTAAAGCTAGCAGAGAAATTGAGTGAGATATTTTTGGAAGTAGTGATAACACCTTCAGTAAAAAATGAAGCGCTGGAGATCTTACAAAAAAAGAAAAATTTGAGGGTGATTATTTATAAACCATTGCAGCAAAATGCGAAATATCAAGTTAAAAACGTTGTCGGTGGGTTTTTAGTGCAAGAAAACAATAACCACACAATAAAAGTAGAAGAAATGAATCAAGTCACAGAACACACTGCAACAGAAAAAAAAGATCTCATTTTTGCTTGGAAAATATGTAAGCATGTGAAATCTAACGCAATAGTCATAGCAAAAGACGGGTGTGCTATCGGCATTGGTGCAGGACAAACAAGCAGAATAGATAGTGTGAACATCGCAGTAAAAAAGGCCGGTGAAAGATGTAAAGGTGCTGTGCTTGCCTCAGATGCATTTTTCCCATTTCCAGATAGCATAGTAGAAAGTGCAAAACATGGAATCACAGCCATAATTCAGCCTGGTGGCTCATTGAAAGACCAAGATGTGATAGCAGCCGCAGATGAGAATAAAATCGCTATGTTTTTTACTGGTGTTCGTAGCTTCTTTCATTAGGTTTTGTAGTTACTGTACCATTACAAAACAACACAGAGCTATGCTACTGAAACTTTGAAAAATGCAACCTACTTCTATATTCAAATATGTCAAGCAGTAATTCAAAATCAGCTATTGCGCTTTTTGCATTATTATACGCAAGATCGAGCAACTCTCTGTCCTTATATAAGTCAGCAAATTTAAACTCCATGCACCCTGATTGTTTTATGCCTAAGATATCCCCGCTGCCTCTTAGCATCATGTCCTTTTCAGCAATGTAAAATCCATCTTGTGACTCACACAAGATCTGTAACTTTGAAACTGAGCTTTTACTTAAATTATCACTGTATAATAATACACAAAAGGACGGCTTATCTCCTCGTCCTACCCTTCCTCTTAACTGATGTAATTGCGATAACCCAAATTGCTCTGCGTTTTCTATAATCATAATAGTTGCATCTGGTACATCTATACCAACTTCTATCACGGTGGTGGCAACGAGGAGAGAAAATTCATTTCTTTTGAAAGAAAACATAACTTGGTCTTTCTGCTCTTGAGTTAATTTTCCGTGTATTATCCCAACTTTATCAAAAAATGTTTTTTGTAATTCCTGAAAGCGCATTTCTGCTGCAGCAACATTTAGTTCTTCATTTTCTTCTATATATGGACAAATCCAATATGCTTTTTCACCCCTGTTTATAGCACCCTTCAGTTTCTCAATGATATCTGGTACTTTCTTAATGTTCATAATGACAGTTTTTATTGGCAGTCTGGATTTTGGTTTTTCCCTTAAAACGGAGCATTCAACATCGCCATACATGGCTTGCTGCAAAGTCCTTGGAATCGGAGTTGCGGTAACGAAAAGTATGTCGGTGTTTTCTCCTTTTCCCACCAAACGATTTCTCTGCATCACTCCAAATCGTTGTTGTTCGTCTATGACTGCAAGTCCTAAATTTTTAAATGTAACGTTAGCTTGAAACAGTGCGTGAGTGCCAATTACTATATTTAAAATACCACTTGCAAGTTCGTTCATGATGATCTTTCTTTCCTTGCGTGTAGTTTTGCCAGTAAGCAGAGCAACTTTTATATCGGTACAAGATAAAGCCTCTTCGATCCAATTATAATGTTGCTCCGCCAAGATAGTAGTTGGTGCCATCAGAGCTGCTTGCATGTTGTTTTCCACCACATTCAGCATTGCAAAAAGTGCAACCACAGTCTTACCACTGCCAACATCACCTTGCAGTAAGCTTACCATACGGTACTTGGATTTTTGTCTTTCTGAGATTTCATCTATTGCACGAACTTGATCATTTGTTAATTCAAACGATAATCCACTCAAGACTTGTTCTTTATATTTGTTGGATATTGTAAGCTCTCTTCCCCTTTCTTTTACATGATTTTCTCTTGCAAGCTTTAGTGCTAGCTGATACGCAAACAATTCATCGTAAGCAAGTCTTTTCCTACAAACTTCTGCTTCTACCGCTGAATTTGGTCTGTGTAACTTTATGATACTTTCTCTCCAACTTAGCCATTTTTTTTGTTTAATTAACGTGGCATCTATCCACTCCGGCAAATCAGGCAGTCCTTTTAGATTAGAGTTTATCATATTCCCAATGCTTCTATTGGTAATGCCGCGACATAATTGGTAAACTGGCTCTATACAGGCTATTTTTTCAAATTGGCTAATGTTAAGCGATACGTAATCTGGGTGAGTAATTTGCCAATATCCAGCAAATTTTTCAAGTTTACCACTGATGGTTACATTGGCTCCAATTGGAAATGATTTATGCAAATATTTAATTGAGTAATTAAAAAAGACTATAAATATATACTGACTTTCGCCTTCAACGACTATTTTATATGGCCTACCTCTAAAAGTGGGACGCTGATGCTCATAAACTTTTGCCACAAAAGTTGTAAATTCTCCAACTTGAGCATCAAGCAATGACTTACTTCTATCCACATAACTGAGCGGCCTATAAAACAGCAGATCCATCACTTTGTTCCCACCACAAAGTTTAGGCAATATTGCGGAATGGAATTTAGATATACCTTCCAGATTGCCATTTAGAAAAGTCAGCACATTTGATTGCTCATTAAAATTCATACTGTCATCTTCTTAAAATTCTACCACCTTATCAACTATTTGTTGTCATAGAATTTATACTCATATTAAACATTATTATTGACTTATTAATTATTTTTGTGTATTATTATACTATGCAGTTTATATCAAAATATTAATAATGAATAGTTCTATACAGGAAGAAAAGGAAAATCCAGTAGCTACACTAAAAGCTCAGGCAGAAAAGTTTGATTTTAGTATGTTGATGGCTGGTAAGAATAATACTGGAGCAAACTCTGGTGAAACCATGTATTTAGATCTTGACAGAATGGACTTTGTCATTAAAGGCAAAGATGTGGACACAATCTTGATTAAAGCGTTAATAAACAGAGATAAGAAAGAATTTGACAAAATTTGGAAAGAATATTGCGAAAGTCTAAAAGTTTCTAGTGGTAAAAAAACTGGTCAGTCTAAAGAGGAGGTTGAAAAATTCTACAATATAGGTAAAGGATACACTCACCTATTACCGAAAGATGATGATGAAAATAAGAACTATCGTACATTTGCAAAAGAAGTTTTTAAGGAGATATTCAAATATGCTGAAGCAGAAATTCCGAATGATCCCATCTTGGAAGAGCTAATTACTAATTGTAACCAAGCAGGATATGAAGGTGCTTTATTTACACAAATTGGCCCTGAATTTTGTAAGTATGGTTTAACGCTACAAAGCCCTGTAAAAATGATAAATATTGACTGTACTGATGTAACCCATATAACAGTAAAATCTGATATGGTAGCGCCTGTAGTTAACCTTGACAATCCAGGAGAAGAATTATGTAAATTAGATAGCTCAATAGAATTTACACTTGAGTCTCAAGATGGGAAAGGTGATGTAACATACAAAGACGGCAAATTATCACTCACTGCTCCTGAGAGACTGAAAGATTATAATATAGGTGATAAAAGCTTGTTTGACATCATAAAAGAGTGTTTTCAAAAATTGTGCGAAAAACTTGGATTTTTTAAAATAAAAATAGAGCATAATTTAAAAGAGCCATTAGAAGTGAGCAATGTAGAGCCACTTACCCATGGTAAGGATAGGACTTTACCTTAAAAAATATCTCAAAGCTCATTTAATAGGTTTCTTGCATTGTGGCTGGAGAAATGTGTGTGTTTTAAATAAGGCATAAAAAACAGCTACTATGCCAAGTTCTCATAGCCTTTTAATAAACCTTTTGAATGACTATTCCAGTTTCAGTAATTATAAATTAATGTATTAACTAAAGAAAGTTTATTATAATAAAACTTCTATGGTTCAACAAATCGTGAAGTGGCAATACAAAATATTATCTCTCTTATCATAATATTCTCTGTAGCAATTGTTGATATGGCAACTGATCTGTACTCAGTTGCACTGCCGAGTATTGCCAATCATTTTAAGGTAGAAGGCAGTGTAGTGCAGCTTACGATTAGCTTAAATTTGGTTGGACTTGCGATATCTGGATTGATCTATGGTCCACTGTCTGACCATTATGGCAGGCGACCGATAATGCTAATTGGTATGGCAATTTTTACTCTGGCAAGTATTGTGTGCTACATAGCTGATGATATTATACTTTTGATATTAATTCGCTTTGTACAAGGGATAGGAGCTGGTGTTGCAGGTGTTGTTGGGTATGCAGCTATAAGGGATATGTACTCAGGTAATGAGTATTCGATGGTAATTTCAAAGTTAAATATGGTAGTAGCGCTTTCACCTGGGATAGCTCCAGTGATAGGCAGCTATATAATTTCAAGTGGGTACAGTTGGAAATTTTTGTTTTTTATTATATCGCTCGCGGCAATTGTTATGCTTGTTTTTATTTACTTTAAGTTACAAGAAACACTTACTGTAAGTAAAAATGAAACCAGTATAACTAGTGTAATGGTCAATATTCCTAAACAATATATTTCAATATTTAGAAATCATCGTTTTCTCGGGTTTTCAGCTATCCATGGGTTAACTTTCATGTGGCTTTGGGCATATATTGCTAACTACCCTTTTATATTTGAGTCTATGGGTGTTAAAGTACAATATTTCGGTTATCTAATATCAATCATAGTTATATTTTACATCATTGGAACTTTGATTAATAGAAGATATGTATCAAAAATAGGGGTTAGCCGAATGTTAATAATAGGCTTGATGTTGCCAATAATACCTGAGAGTTTACTGGTATATTTTTACTCCGTAAGCAAATTGAATGTATTTATTCTTCAAACTATTTGGATTCCAAGCAATATAGGCATTGCACTCATAATAAGTAACAACGTAACCTCTGCATTAGGAACAATCAAAAGTATGGGGCTTGGTAGTGCAGTTCTCTCATTCTGCAATATGATGTTCGGGGCCATCGGAGTATATACAGTAGGAAAATTCTTTTCTTACGGTATTTTATCAAATTTACTATTAACAATAACATGTTCTACAACTGCGGTTCTTATATACTGTTTACTCAAATATACTGAAAAGTACTCGAAAGCCTAATAACAAAGCTTGGTTAAATTTTTAACCAAATTAAAAAAAGGCAAAAGAAACCCCGTGGGTGGCTAATTATTTATATTTACTTCAAAATATCAGTGTCTGTTCAGCTAAGTGGTTTTTCTTCTTTGAGTTGTGCAATTTCAGTTTTAGAAAGACCAGTAGATACAGCTATTATGTCAAGAGATACGCCGGCTTTGAGTAGGTTTTTTGCTACTTCGGTCTCTCTTGATTTTCTACCTTCTTCTCTGCCTTCGTTTCTACCTTCGTCAAATTTTTGTTCAAGGATACCTTCCTCTTTTTGCAGAATATCCATTCTGTCTTCATACACTGCCAGATCCTCTGCACTCCAAGAATACTTGTTTAATTGATCATATGCTTGCCTTATTACCGGAGCTTCTCTTGCAATATCCTCTAGATCTTTTTCAGTTGTTTCTTCTGCATATTTGAAGAAATAGCACCAACGCTCTACTATGTTTGTCAATTGTTCCACCTTATCTTTTTTGAATTTTGGTAGTTCTATGAATACAAACTGAAAACCTTTTAAGTCACGTTCATCAGTCTCCTCATCACTGAAGGTATGGGTAGATATATAATTGGACTTCTTCGGGAATAAAATTGAATTTGAGATTGCAATGAAGAAGACCTTCTTTAAATCAATGTATCTGCCAGACTGCCTTGAGTAGACTTTAGCAGCATACGCTTGTGCGCGTTTCTCAAAGCCTTTGTCACGAGCAAGCTGCATTTCGACGATAAACCGATTTCCAACGGAATCCTCACAGAGAACGTCAACTATACTCTGCTTGTCAGCTTCAAATTCAGGATTCAAAGCGGTGTTAATGAACTGTATTTTTTGTATAACATTAATTTCAGTACACCCTAAAATGTCGTTCAAAAAATGGATAAGAATACTACTGTTTTTTTCTGTACCAAATATTTTTTTGAACGTTAGATCAAGTTTTGGGTCTAGAAATTTAGAAAAAGCCATAGAAAATGCACTTAAAAAATATTAAAAATTATACACTATTCCGTAGAAATATTCAATCTTTTTGTTTCGAAAAACAAATAGCAAGACATTAGCTTTAAGGAATTTACTAAATGGGAAAAAAAGGCAAAAGAAACCCTGGTCAATGTTTACTTCCAGTATCGGCGCTTTTTGGGTCCTAAACGCCGCAGTTTAGCGACTTTTAAACTGCAACAGACCTTAGCTAAAAACTTACTCGGCAGAAAAAAGGCAAAAGAATCCCGTCTTAGAAGTTTCTCACTCTCTAATCCTGAAATTTGGCGTACTATACTGTCTTAAACAGCGCGTTTCAGCTTGTATAGGGAAAAACCTAGAAACCTAGGTAAAATACATGAAGACATAAGGTGCACATAGTGCAAAAAATTAAACATAAGACGCCAAATACATTACTCTCTTGGTTTAATCTGCACAGATGAAGATAACTGAATACCTCCACTACCATGATAAGAAGACTGGCGAAGGTTGTCAAGTAGCTTTTTTCAACGTGCTGTTATGCAAGGGGTCTATTTTTAAGTCTTTCGATAATACTTTTTATTTTCGCTGCCTCTTCAAACTCTAGATTCTCGGCATGTTTTAACATCTGCTGGTTCAAGCTTTTTAAATCAGCACTACTAATATTGATGTTTTCCCCAGCTACTACTTTGTTTTGTAAAGTATTCGATATAGGCTTTATTATAGTCTTGGGTACGATATTATGCAGAGTATTGTATTCTTGTTGTTTCGTTCTTCTTCTTTCTGTTTCTTTCAACGCACGGTCCAAAGAACTGGTCATTTTATCTGCATATAAAATCACCCTACCTTCAGCATTACGCGCAGCGCGACCTATCGTTTGAATGAGCGAGGTTTCAGATCGTAAAAATCCTTCCTTATCGGCGTCCAAAATTGCAACTAAGCCACACTCTGGGATATCGAGGCCTTCCCGCAGTAAGTTAACGCCAACTAGCACATCGATTTCCTTCGACCTTAATTTGCATATAATATCAATTCTCTCCAGTGCATCAATATCTGAGTGCAAGTAGCTCACCTTCATATTTTGCTCACTCATATGCTCGGCTAGCTTTTCAGCCATTTTTTTCGTCAGTGTGGTAATTAGAACGCAAAATCCCTTCTTTATTGTCACTTGCGCTTCGTAAATCACGTCATCACCCTGATTTTCTGTTGGTTTTACAATACAGATTGGGTCTGTAAGTCCTGTTGGGCGAATAACTTGCTCTACAAACACATTATTAGTCTTTCCCAGCTCATATTTTCCGGGAGTAGCAGAAACAAAAATAGTTTGCGGCCGCACTGCTTCCCACTCTTCAAATTTTAATGGACGGTTATCAAAAGCAGAAGGAAGCCTAAATCCGTGGTCCACTAATTTCTCTTTACGTGCTTCATTACCGCTATACATCGCACCAATCTGAGGAACGGTAACATGACTTTCATCGACAAACAAAATCACATCTTTAGATAAATACTCAAACAAAGTAAGTGGCGCATCTCCGGCTTCCATGCCATAGAGATAACGCGAATAATTTTCAATACCTTTACAAATCCCTGTTGCTACCATCATTTCAATATCAAAATTGGTACGCTGCTCAAGACGTTTTGCCTCCACAATTTTATTTTGTGAGTAGTAATAATCCAGACGCTCATGCAGTTCTTTTTTGATCAACTGCACTGTCTGCAATAGAGTCTCACGAGAGGTAATGTGATAACTATTTGGAAAAATGGTGATCTTGTCTATGCGCTTAATAACGTTGCCCGTCATAGCATTAATCTCAGAAATTTCTTCTATTTCATTACCAAACAATGATAAACGCCAAGCTTTGTTTTCATAGTAGGCAGGAAATATATCAATAATATCACCGCGCACTCTAAAATATCCTCTCTCAAACCTGACATCAGAGCGCTTATATTGGAGATCAGCTAACTTACTCAGTAAATCATTAACACGAATTTTATCTCCAACATTTAAAGTCAAGGTCATATTGCGATAGCTCTCAGGCGAACCAAGACCGTATATACAAGAAACACTTGCAACTGTAATTGTATCCCTGCGCTCTAAAAGGGAGCAGACAGCAGAATAACGCAGCATGTCAATTCTTTCGTTAATTACAGAGTCTTTTTCAATGTAAGTACCGGTTTGTGGCAAGTAAGCCTCAGGCTGATAATAATCGTAATAAGAAATAAAGTATCCAACAGCATTATGGGGAAAAAATCCTCTCATCTCCTCGTACAATTGTGCTGCCAAAGTTTTATTATGCGCAATTATAAGAGCTGGTCTGTTTGTCCTTGCAATAACATTTGCCATAGTAAAAGTTTTCCCAGAGCCAGTAACTCCAAGTAAAACCTGATCTCTTTTGTTGCCATTTAGTTCTGCAACTAAACTATCAATTGCCTGTGGTTGATCCCCATCTGGTTTAAAATGTGTAACGATTTGAAATTCCATGATTCTTGCGTTTTCATAATATGTTTATTATATAATACACCTACTATTGCAAATGAAATATGAAAGTGAGTGTCTAAGAAAACCTATTTTTTGTTTTTGTAGAGTTTACTCCAAACCCTGTTATTAGTTAATACAAAAAACACCGTTAAGATTATGAAATACGCCACTACTTTAAATCCAAGCTTGTGCCTGCGCTCTAGTTCTGGCTCTGCTGCCCACTGCAAAAAATTTACCACATCATATGCCATATTTTCAACCGTAGCTTGCCTTGTACCGTCATACTCTACCATTCCTTCAGACAATGGTGGTGCCATAGCTAACTTACCTGTTGGAAAGTACGGATTAAAATACAGATCGTTTTCATCGTGCTCGCCATTCTGATAGCCAGTTAGCAGTGAATAGACATAGTCTGCACCATCGTGCCTTGCTTTAATAATTAGTGACAGGTCCGGTGGAACTGCGCCATTGTTACTTGCTGCAGCTGCTTCTTTTGTATCAAAAGGTGCAACGAGATAATCCGAAGGTATTCCAGGTCTATCGAACATTTCTCCTAGATCATTTGGACCATCTTTAACTTGATAAGAGGCTGCAATCTGTTTTATATCCTCTTCAGAAAAACCGATGTCTTGCAAGTTACGAAATGCCACCCTATTCATTGAATGGCAAGCAGCGCAGACTTCCTTATATACTTTATAACCACGTTGAATTGACTCTCTATCAAAAGATCCAGTAACTCCATTAAAACTCCATTCCATTTTCTTATTGGGTGATGGTGTGAATTCTTCTGCACACATAGAATTAGCAAAAAACAACGCACAAAACACAGTCAATATATTTTTCACCAGCATCACTTCATCTCCGGCACAGAATCACTTATGGTTCTTGGTGGTACTTCTGGCTTTTCATACTTACTAAGTAGTGGTAAAATTATTACAAAGTATGCAAAGTAATAAAGGGTGGAAAGCCTACTTAGGGTAATGTAAGGCTCTTTAACTTCCTGTCCCCCAAGCCAAGCAAGGAATGCAAAATTTACCACAAAGACCCAAAAAAATTTCTTAAATAATGGACGATAGGCACCACTTTTAACTTTTGATTTATCGAGCCAAGGTAGTAGAAACCACACTAAAATAGATCCAAACATGGTAAGTACACCAACAAGCTTATTTGGA
>JAODFX010052088.1:0-18801 GCA_027580035.1 Dorylogaster longipes | reverse complement strand
GTCGGCGGTGACTTTGGATGATGCGGAAAAGGGCAAGAGTCGCGATCGGCAGGAGATTGCAAATACGGTTGAATTCTGCGATTGCCCCCCAAATTATACGGGGCTTTCCTGCGAGGATTGTGCACCGGGGTATTACCGAATTGGGACGGGGCCTCATGGCGGGTATTGTGTGGCGTGCGCGTGCAATGGGCACGCGACCGATTGTGATCTGCAGACCGGCATCTGCAACGACTGCCAGCACAACACTGTCGGTGACCATTGCGACCAGTGCGCGATTGGGTATCATGGTAACGCCAAGCAAGGCACTCCTATGGACTGTCTCATCTGCGCGTGCCCATTGCCGATCGCCAGCAATAACTTTGCTGCCAGCTGCGACGTTTCCGCTGACGGTGAGAAGATCCACTGCGACTGCGACGAGGGCTACATGGGAGCGCGATGTCAGAGCTGCTCGTCGGGCTTTTATGGCCGGCCCGAAATGCATGGCGATTTCTGTAAGCCATGCGAGTGCTCGGGCAACATCGACACGAGCGACCGCGCTGCCTGCAACACCGTTACCGGCGAGTGCCTCCAGTGCCTGAACAACACCTTCGGGCCGGCGTGCGCCCTCTGTGCACCCAGCTTTTACGGGGACGCGGTGTCAGCGAAGAACTGCCAGCAATGCGTATGCGACTCGCTCGGCACAGCGGAGTGTAACAGTCATACAGGGGATTGCGTCTGTCGGGCGAACGTTGTCGGCGACAAATGCGATCGTTGCGAGGAGAACCACTATGGGTACGCATCCGGACAGGGGTGTCGTGCCTGCGAGTGTGAGGAAGCCGCGATGGGCCAGCAGTGTGATGACGTCTCGGGACAGTGCCGTTGCCAACCGGGGGTAACGGGCCGCACCTGCAATCGGTGCAAGGCTGGATATTGGAACCTCACAGCCGAGGGATGCATCTGTAAGAGTGGTTCACTCTAGCTCTCCAAGACCTTATCAACACTGCGATTTGTGGGTTTCAGCTTGTGGATGCCGCGATGAGTTCTCTATAGGTTTGGGTTGCAACGCCCTGACGGGGCAATGCGAATGTCTGCCGGGGGTCACCGGCGACAAATGCGATCAGTGTCCCTATCGATGGGCCTTCGTCAAGGAGTATGGCTGTCATGCCTGCGACAGCTGCACGGATGACCTGCTCGACTTCACCGATCACCTCTCGGCGCTGATCGAGCCCATTCAGACGGAGTTCCAGACGGTGGGCACCGGCTACTTCCAAGCGCGTCGTCTCGCGCATATCGACGATACAATCGCGCGCCTTCGCCCCAAGGTCGAGGCCATCACCCCCGACAAGGTCAACTTCCAGCCCATCCTCTCCGAGTTGGACACGATGGACAACGAGGCGAACAACATGAATCGCAAAGCGAACTACTCATTGGACAACAGCAAGAATCTGGTGGAAAGTGCTGGACAGCAGCGTAGTAGCAGCTGGAAGACGTTGGATAAGGTCCAGAGTGCTTCCGATAATGTCGCCAACACCATTGACGACATCAACACACTCGCCGATAATCTTGCACAGGGTGATTGTAAGTCATACTCTTCCAGGTTCTACTAAGAACTACATCTCAGATCTTGTTGTTTAGCACCTCGTATCGAGGACGCCCGAAAGTTGGCTCAGCGCCATTTGGAAGAAATCGAAACGTACGATCTTACCGAGAGGGAGACGGAGGCATCCAACGCGCTCGATCAAGCCGAGGAACTGATGATCAATCTGGAGGCGTTCAAAGTGCCCATCGACGAGTTTGGTGGAGACATTAGCCAGGTGCGCGTCTCGCTTAAACAGTTCAATGATAAACTGGATGATCTCGCCAACCAGACGCAATTCTCCCTTGGGAAGAGCCAGGAGGCCAAGACATTGTACGACAACAACGGGTGAGTCTGCTTAAGCCATTCTGCGCTGCGCCGCGCCGCGTTACTAAGGAACTTTTAAGTTTACTTAACGAAATGAACGTCGAATCAACTACAGTATTGCTTGGGGAATAAATAACTGTACAAAAATAGTCCACCTCGCACGTGGGCTCGCGCGTGACAAGGTTCGACAGGAGTAGGCACTGAAACAATGAGTATACATTCGGTTTAGCTCTTGATGCCCTTCACTTTCAAGTCTTCTTTCACTTTCCACAAGACGAGCTCCATCGCGGCGAGCGCGTCCTCGGCGCTGTCGTGGCCGGCGACGTCGTTTTGAATGATCTTCTGCAAATACTCGCTGCAGAGGACGCGCAGCGCTCGCTTATGCGGCAGGCCGAACTTATGCGGAAACATAACGGACGTATCGACGATTGAGTTGTGAATGATCTTAAGCGCCTTCATATCCGACTCGAGGGAGTGGCCAATAAGTATGGTCTTCGAGCTGCACAAATGCAAGATGGTGGCTTGGATCTGGAGGATGTTGGTTGTAGTCGACGCTAGGTGTTCGGCGGTGATGCCCGAGAATCGCGTATTGTAGTCGATGATCGGATTGAAAGGTTTCACCAGCGACTCGTAGACAGTCTTAAGCTGTGAGTTGACGACGGTAACACGTGTTAGCTCGAGCCCCTTGGTTGTGTAGCACATCTCGCAGTCGAGTGCGTAGACGGCGAAGTCGCGGGGGTCGTCGGCGGCCTCGGAAGCGAAGGTGGACTGGAAGCCTTCGAGTTCGCGATCGGCGGAGACTTCGCTGACGTGCGTGCCGGAGACAGCGCAGCCAGTGTCCTCAGTGCTCTTGCAGCAGAGATACGTGCGTTCACCGCGGATGGTGCGCTTGCGCAGCGGGTGATAGCAGCACTCCTCGGCGATGAGGGGGAAGCCATCGCGGTTGACGTGATAGACCTTGTGGCAGCGGCAGCAGAGACGCTGCGAGGCGGCGAGGTGCTCGGAGGTGCTGCCACCTCCGGCGATGACTGCACGACCGGGTGTTGGACCCTCACGTGGGAAGCCATGCAGGACAAGCTCGTCCTCACTGAGTGCGAACCCCTTCACCAACTCGTAGAAGCGGCGTCCCTCAAGCGCCGACTGCTTGGCATGTGCGGGCGCCTCGCCTACCTGGAGCGGTCCCAAGCCGGCCGCCTCGCGCTCCAGCGCTTCCTTGCGCAGCCGGTTGACGGCGAGCATCGCCGAGTTGCGGTACGTCGGCAGCGCTTTGCAGCGCTCGTAGCACTTGAACTCCTCGTTGAGGGCGCGCGCGTACGCCTCCTCCGTCGCCACGTAGAGCTTCAAGCACTCGTCGGCGAGCAAGCCGAGGTAGCGCGTGCGCACGTTCACCGCGAGCTTCGAACGCTCCGCGTGCAGCACGTCGGGGATGTTGTGCAGCGACATGTCCGGCACGTGTGCGCATCGCGGTGCGCCCTTCGCCCCCGTCGTCGCAAGCGTCGTCCTGTCTTGTCTGGCAGCGGTCGCACTCAGCGTCCGATTCTTGATCTCGTCGATGCGTGCCTTCGCCATTTGGATGGAAAGCACGTTCGACGCCGGAGCGATTCGCCGCAATGGCGGTGCTTTCGGTATCACTCCCACCGTCGTTGTGGACTTGGCGTTGAGGATGTCGTCGATCAGCGATGTGGAAGGCGACGGCGTTGCTTTCGGTTTCAAGTCTATGCCTCTCGCGAGTCCGTTGAGTTTGACGCGCTTGGCGTCTGGGGTTATTGGCATGGAGGTGACCGGTCTCTTCATGTCCTGCACCGCCGTCATAATGCTGGTCGCCTCGTTGGCTGCCTGCGCTTGTCGGGCGATCCGCATGCGATTCTGCAGCGTCATCCCGGCCGACAGCAGCGGCTTGAAGGCCGGCTTGCTTCGCTGCTCGTCCTTCGTCGCGTTGGTGTACGCAATGCGCTTCTTCCCCACTGGGTACGCTTCCTCCTTGAGCTCGTCTTCCGGCACAATTACCTTGAGCGGCTCCAGCGGCGCGGCGACTTCCGGGACCGGCGCTTTGTACTCGTTGAAGATCTTGAAGCACTCGTCCTCGATCATCATAAAGTCGACATCATTATCATCGCCCGAATCATTCAGCGCGCACAGATCGTCTTCGAGCGTGCTCAAATCTGCATCATTCACCTGTGCTTTGCTCTCATCAATCTTTACCAACTTTTCTACCTTTTGCTTTGACTCGGAACTGGATGTATGTTTACTCTTACTCGATGAACTCTTGTGGTCCTTCTTATGCACTCTTTCCTTATCTGAAGAATGTTTACTCTTTGAGCTTGAGGAAGATTTCTTTACAACTTTCTCCCCTTTTTGAGATTTTGGCAATGCAGAAGTTTTGCTACTCTTCGTTTCTTTATCACTTTTGTGTCTCTCCCTTTTCCTATCTTTGTCCTTATCTTTATTTTTGTCTCTATGTCTATCTTTGGGTTTATCATCTTTTGATCTATGCTTCTTGTGGCTCTTGTCTTTCTTCGATTCAGTTGTGGCAGTTAGTGCTGCAATAATCTCATTGGATTTTTCTTGGGTGGACTTTGAAATATCTACAAGGAATGTAGTAATTGAGCAGTGAATATCAACAGTGCACATGCAAATAACATACCACAAACTTCCTTCTCTGGTTCAATACTCTTCAAGTCACTCTCCTGCAAAACGCCATCAGTGGCAAGTGCTTCGCTGAGTATCTCATCGATGAGTTGCATCTCTTCAAAATTCAGCTCTGTGCTGGCTTGATCCTTCAATTGCTCGATGGGCGTCGGCGTGTAGGTGTTTGCGCAGGCTGCACTCGAGGCGTCGTTGGCGGTGCTCCGCGTTGCGCCGGAGAGCACGCTCTTCGGCGTCGGCTTGTAGGTCGGCCGCTCGGCGACACTGTAGCTCTTACGCGTTGACGCACGCACCACGTCCGGCACGTAGCTGATGGGGATGTGCAGCGCATGGCCCTGCTTGCCGACAGCGAGCTCGCTCTTCGGCGTCGGCTTGTACGTGAGGACACCCTCGGCGACGGCAGGCGCATCCTCGGCGTCCGGCGCTTTCTTGCGATGCCGGAAGTGGCAGTACGGGCGACCGCACGTGCGCTCGTGGTACGGGCAATCGATGTCCTTGAAGTAGCCCTTCGTCGGCAGCATCGCGCTTATCGGCCGTGCAGGCGATTACCAACCGTCTTGCAGTATCGCACTCGCAACAAAACACAACATGGAACATAACCTGCACGCTCGCCTCGGCCGCTTGTTGCACGACCGCTGGCTCGACTGCGACTGCGCGAGTGCACGACCGGCACGCACCATCGGCGACGCAACGAACTACGCTCTCTCAACTTTCCCAAGTCGAATCAAACAAAATGCGGATGCTGCTTCATTGTTCTACGCTTCTGTGATTGGAAATTATCAACGTGCGGATAGAGGTCAGCCGTTAGCGGATACACTGATACACGGCGTAGAAGATAACGCGTTAATAATAACACAACTTCTTCAAATGTTAGGCCACACCGAAAATGCCAACTGCGCCGATGTCGCAGCGCATAAATAAGTTTTGTTTTATTTGAACAGTGCTGCCCAATTTCTTTTCGAGTCGGAATGTCTTAAACGTTAAAAAGCATTTGGATTGCAATGCAATAACTGCATAGAAGTATTTGTAGAAATGTTGATATGAAATAAATCGAAAGCATTTTGGTTCTATAGGTTTTATAGAAAAAAACCGGACACATAAAGATGGCAACGTTGTATTTCTATTTAAACAAATCGGTAACGACTTTGTTTTAAACATAAGCAAGCTTTACTATTTTCGAATTTCGAAATGTTCTATTATTAAATATGAACATAATCAACAGCATTAATCGTTAATTCGTTACTTCAAAAATTAAGTTCGTTAATAGTTAAAAAGTTAAATTCTCGAAAATTTAACGCAAGTTAACCGTTAACATTTTGGATCATTGGCTTATAAGTTCGCCAATCACAAGATACATATAACGAACTAAAGTCAACATAAGCTTTAACATTTTCGAAATTAGCTTAAAAGTTAATCCGTTACGCAGATTGTTAATTAACGAAGTAACGAGTTAATGCCTATATTTGAATATGGAATAGTGCTTATGAATGTCGACGCAACGAACTTGATTTTAACAGGAAAGATCGTCTAGAAAAGAAACTCATGAACATCAACACGCAAACGCAAGTGACGGAGAAGAACATCAATGAGTCGCAGGCGCTGAACCGTAACTCGACGAAGCTGCTCGAGGAAGCGCACGTGAACTACGAGGACATGTCGGACCAGTTCGACGACGTCGTGCGGGTGGCTGACGAGTTCGACGACGACCTGAACGTGGTGGACAAGGACCTGGACAAATTCGACGCGCGCATCCCCGAGATCCAAGCGCACGCCGACGACCTGGTGCGCCAAGCGACTGTCCTCGGCGACATCCTCAACCGCACTCTTGTGGACTCGGAGGTGGCGGTGCGCGCCGCCACAGCGTACGCCAACATCGAGCAAGCGGTGCAGGCGGCTCGCGACGCCGTCGCCGCCGTCGACGCCACCGAAGCGCGCACGCTTCTCGACGAGCTGGTGCGCGCTGCCGAAGAGCGTGAGCTCACCTCCAGCGAGCTGCTCGACCTCGCGGAGCTGCGCACGGCCGAGATGCGTGGGGGGCTCGCTCCGGCGGTGGCGAACGCCACCAGCCTCTTCCTACCGACGCACGCGCAGCACTTGCGGCATCGCGACACCCTAGACGCCCTCGACAAGGCGCTGAAGAACTACAACGTCGGCGGTGGCGACCTCGACGCGACACTAGTGCGTGCGACCGCGCACGCCGAGAGCGCTGCGGCGAACGCTCGCGGCACCCTCGACGCCGCCGATCGCGGCTTCCTGCAGATCGAGTACAACGTGCTCGACGCGGCCAACATCAGCCAGAAGGTCTTCGGCACGAACCAGGCGATCGTGCAGGTGCGCAAGGAGCTCGACGCCGTCGGCGAGCGTCTTCCGCAGCTCGTGCATGCTATGGCGACGCTGCCCACGGCGCGGCCGGAGAGACGCGCCGTCCTCGCGGCGAAGATCGCCAAACTGGGCGAGCAGATCGCACTCGCACGCGATCTTGCGAATCGTATCGGTGTCGGCGTTGTCTTCCGCCCCAGCACAACGCTTGAACTGCACAATCCTGAGCGTCTCGCTGAGCTGAGCACCTCGACACAACTCTCTGGCTACTTCCGCACGCCCGAACCCAACGGTGTCCTTCTCTTCGTTGGCAATCCCAACACCACTGGCGCTAGTGCCGACTACATGGCGCTGGAGATCGTCGGAGGGTATCCGACGCTCAAGCTGGACCTCGGCAACGGCCCGGAGGAGATCATTAACGAGCGCTACGTCGCCGATGATGAGTGGTATCAGTTCGTTATCGATCGCGTTGGCCTCAGCGCGAAACTCACCATCCGCGAGCAGCTCGCCGATGGCGCTGAGCGTGCAACTGTTGCGGAGAAACAACTCGATGGCCCGCTGAGCATCTTCAATGTGGACCGCGCACGCTCCAAATTGCTTGTTGGCAGTCATCCGGCCGACTTCGAACCGCCGCTCAAGATCCGCAGCAACGTTTTTGTCGGCATGGTGGAGGACGTTGTCGTTGGTGATACGCCTGTTTCGCTGTGGAACTTCGATCGTGGTTATGATAACAACGAAGGCGCACCACGTCGTACTCGTCTGCTGCGTGCACATGCTGACGAGCATAACTTCAACGGCAATGGTTATGCTATCCTCAACGCACGTGCGCACCCTTTCAGCCATGAGAGTGACGTTCAGCTTGACTTCCGCACCTTCGCCACTGAAGGCTTGCTCTTCCTATACGGCAAAGACAAGACTTTCCTTTCGCTAGAGCTACGCAATGGCAAGATTTTGTATAAGGTTTGTTGCACATGGATGACTATTTCCTCATCTCTCTAACCTTTTTGTGTGTAGTACAACCTGGGCAGTGGAACGAAAGTCTGGCATACGAAGGCGACATTCAATGATGGCGAATGGCATCACGTAAACGCGATCCGTGCCGGTGCGACAGGCCGTTTCATCGTCGACGGTGAAGACGTCGCTGACCGTTCGGCACCCGTCGAAGGACACGGCCTCGAGGTGCAGGAAACGCTCGCTGTCGGTGGCTACCCCCAAACGCATGCCCTCAAAGATGTGACGAACGTCGACTTCAGCGGCTGCGTGCGTGCGCTGAAGATAAACGGTCGGCCAGTGGACATCGGTGCCAGCGTCAAGTCCTACGGTGTGGTCGTCGGCTGTCCAGCAGCTGCGGGCGTCGTCTCCTTCCATGCATCTCGCCCCGGCTTCGTGCGGCTGGCGAACGCTTCCTCGGCAAACAACTTCATCGTCAACCTACGCTTCAAGACAACCGAACGCGCTGGTCTCATCTTCTACGCCACCAACGAGCTCCAAGAAGCCGGTATCAGTCTTTCCCTGGACGATGCCCGTCTGAAGCTTATCAGTCAGAAGCTGGAGCTCGTCACCAAGGCAGATAACTTCAATGACAACGAGTGGCACGTCGTGAGCGTCACGCACAACGCCAACATCCTTCGGCTAGACTACGACGACATCGATCATGTGATGTGAGTAGAGTCAATTGTAAAGGGGCATTGTTAAGATGAAATGTTTGCAGTGCGGATAAACCACCACCGTTGTTGTTGATGTACGGCGAGATCTACATCGGAGGACTGCCAAAGAACTACGTGGTGCGACAGGGGATGATCGATGCGTACGCACCGTTCGCCGGTTGCATCGCCGACGCGACAGTTAACGGCGAGCGGTTGAACTTCGCTGGAGCTGCTGTTAAACGCGGCGAGGAGCTCGGGAAATGCATACTTGATAAGCGACCAGTGGGCAGCGACTCCGACGTGCATGTTGTCCCCGTCCTGCCGCCGCTTGACGAACTCGACACGCAGGTGACGCCATCGCCCGACGGCGACGTCACCTTGCCACCTGCAGCACGCACCGACGACTTTCCGCAGCGTGGCGACGGTGGCAAAGACGACGGCGACGATGGTGATAGCGACGCCGACGGTGATGAACTCACCGATATTGAAACAACAACGTGGCCTACACCACGTCCACTGCCTCAACCCACAACACCACCTCCAGCTTCCGAATGCGCTTTGCCACTGCACCCCGCTGTCGATCCGGATGTCCTCCGCTCGGGGAGCTACAAATACGCTGAGAAAGGCGCTCGCCTCGAGTACGCGATGCCGCGTGGTCGCATGCGCAAGAGTTTCACGTTTAGCGTCGACTTCAAGACGCTTTCGCATAGCGGCATCATCTTCTACGTGGCTGACGCGACGCACCGGCAATACGTGGCGCTGTACCTGCAGGCCGGCTACGTGCACTTCACGTTCGGCAGCGCAGGCGGACGCAACGTAACCGTCAAGTCGGCACTGCTCTACGCCGACGACGTTTGGCATACGGCAACCGTGCGTCGGGACTTCGCCATGGGCGAACTGGACGTCGACGGCGAGCGCACGACCGCAACCGCCACGCAGAACGTGACGAGGTTAGACGTCGCACCGCCGTTCTACGTGGGCGGCGTGCCCGAGAAGGTCTACACGCACGAGGCGTTCGCGCTGAAGGCGCTCGACACGTTCGCCGGCTGCATCCGCAACTTCCGCATGAACGAGAAGCCGATGGAGGCGCCAAGCGCACACCGCGTCGCGCCCTGCTCGGACAGCATGGAGGAGGGCGTCTTCTTCGGCGCCGCCGGTGGCTACCTCCGCCTGAAGGACCGCTTCAAGGTCGGCTACGAGTTCGACGTGCGCATGGATCTGCGGCCACGCGCTGCGAGCGGCCTCATCATGGCAGTGCACGGCAAACGCGATTACTTCGTGCTCGAACTCGACGCCGGCGCGCTCAAGGTGACCGTCGACAACGGCAAAGGCCCCATCGCTGCCAAGTTCCTGCCCGACAAGTTCCACTTCTGCGACGGCCAGTGGCACACGATCCAGGCGGTCAAGTCGAAGAGCGTCGTCACGGTCGCCGCCAACGGCGTCTATTCGGTGCCCGGCGTCGGCGATCGCAAGTCCGCCTCCACGGACACCATCGGCTACCTCTTCCTCGGCGGCCATCGCATGCTCCAGCGTGCGAAGGGCATCACCGTACGCGCTCCCTACGTCGGCTGCATTCGCAACGTCGTCGTCAACGGCCAGCTCATCCAGCCGGTGCAGAGTATGGCCGAGGGTGCCGTTCAAATCGGATCCTGTCCAACAATTTAATCCTTTGCTGTTGGTTTCTTGCGTTCAACCAAATCTTACTTAATACTGTAACTTTAAGCACCAATTAATACGTCAACATCAACCAAAACACTACTCTCAAACACGTTAATTTTTAAGTATTTCTCCGATTACAATTTGTACTCAATTATCAAAGTTTTCGAAGGTAAACTTTCATTGTAATTTTGATAAGCATGATTCATTAATTCATTAGTGAAATCATAAGCAAAAAATTTGCTTTTGCAATTATCTTAATCGAGTAAGATTATAAGCACCATTCACAACATGTATTCATATATTTCTGTTTCTTTCGTTTCAATCATTATGTTGTTGTCTCATGAGTAACTCACTTCGAGTGCATGAGAGCGTAGCAATCAGTAGTTTGCAAGTTTTTGGCAGTGTAACAGAACAAACACAACAACTTTCGCAAGCTGGCTTTGCAGTGAGTTAAACTTACTTCACAGTCAATCACTACACCGATAAAATCATTCTCGAACGGGGAAGACAAGCGATCCGAATTGAAAGTAATGAACGAAAACACGAGCAGCACGCGATGCTTTCGTGTACTTTGATTTTGCTTTTTGGCGGCGTGGAATTCACGTTCGGGTTTTTTTATATTTTAAGTTGCAAATGACTAGTACGTTCGAAATCGGTAAATAATTCGGATTGCAGCGGTGAGATCTTCGCCTTCCCAACGGTCCGAAACGCAAGTAAAAAGCATCACTGCTACGAAGAGACGAATGTGGCTCTAACCGATAAAAAGAATCGTTTTAATGACACTGCGTCAATGTGTAAACGTAGAGTTTGTAGACGGTATGTAAACGTATGTGCTCCTCGACTACTCTACTCGATGCCGTGCGCGAAGATCATCACGAGGCCAGGTTCGACCATCATGTCCTCGCTCATGTGCGCGTTGTCGCAGGCGAGCACGAGCACCGCTTGCTTGCCGGGCACGCGCTTGCACACGTAGTTCTCGTACTGGCGACGATTGTTCTGGCGTGTCTCGAGCGCACAGAGGCCGGGCGGCCACCGCCGCTCGTGGCAGTTCTCCATCAGGTCGTCGATGATGTGCGACGGGCAGCCGATCTCGCTCAGCACACGCTTGATCATGCGCTGCGGAATGCAACGCACGAGCTCAACCACAAATTGTCTTTTCTTGCCATAACTCACCTGCAGCCGTTCGTCGGGCGTCGAAATCATGCCGCCCCACCGCGTCACGCGCGCCCGTATCAGCGTATTGCTCCATCTCACCACCTCGTCGCGCTCCATCGCGTCGGCGATCGCCCGCATCGTCGGATTGGAGATCTTCATGGCTCGCATGAAGTCCTACGCAAAAGCATCACTCACAATGAGCTGCACGCAGCTGCATGCATGCATACATTGCCTGGCTAACCTTAAGCAGCTGCAACTCCTTCTTCAGCTCATTCGTGTTGATCCTCTGCTCAGTGAGGTCCTGCTGAAACTCAAGCAGCTTCTGCTGCTGCTGCTGCACCAAGCCGCGCAGGTCCTTGATACAATTGTGATCTTTCAGTTCATCCTTGGGCACAATCAGCCCACAGCCGGACTCGCACGGCAACGGCCGTTTCGGATTGAACTCGCATTCTTCAAGATGCCTTGCTAGTGTGTCTAATTTTAACATTGAGGTACAGCCATGTTGAGCATTATCACAATTAATGGAAAGTCTACGAAACACAAATATGTGAAAGTTTCGAGTCAAATTAGCATCAAGCGCTGAGTGAAAGTGTGTGCACCTTGATAGTAAATTTCTTAAGATACGAGGAACGGGCCGCAATTGTCCACTGGTGATATGCTGCCTATCAACAGGACATGTGGGTTGTCTTGAGATCCATTCTTGTATGCAGTTCTTGCAGAAAGCATGCTCACAGTTCGGTGCCTAGTTGGAGGATGGAGGAGACAAATGTTAGTTCCACCATTGTCGATCGTCTTTTGTCTTCTCGCTTATGCCTACCTGCAGCGGGTCCTCCAGCACGCCGTTGCAGATCGCGCAGACAAGCTCCTCGTCGACGTCCCCTTGGAAGCGATTCAAGTCGTAGCCCATTATCGCTGCGTCGGCGGCGGCGGCGTCGTCGTCGTCGTCGTCGTCGTCGGCGGCGGCGGCGCGGCTCGCACGCGCATTGCTCTCGCTCACGCGACGGCGACGGCGGCGGCTTCTAAATATAACCGAAGGTAGGCGCAACGAAGGTGCGCGTTGCGGTAGCGTCGGCGGCGGCGGTGGCGTCCACACCGTCCACACCTCCGCACGGCGCTACTGAAGTGTCACACAAAATGTCTGATTCGCAGCAGGATAACGCACAATACCCTTTCTTCGGCCGTCGTGCAGCAGCGTGCAGCACGCATCACCAGCAGCCGCACAACATCGTGCGCGACGCCCCACCGGGCTCACACTCTCGCGCTGTGCGAGTCAAAAACTTCCCGGACGGTGCTTGAAAAGCGGAAGAATGAAAATAATGCAAACGCTTTTGAATTTTAGACGACGTTTTGTGGCATGATGCGCGTCATACGATGCATGTGTTGAACGTTGGAAACGACCAGGCAACAATGGACATTGCGGCTTCAGAGCCGCATTTATTTTATTTTTCTTGCCCATCTGTCTCATACTGCTCATAAAACCTAGGAGTAACAACTAATTTATCTTATTCGCAAAAGCGCCTTAAGGCACAATGTGCATGCGCATTCTAAAAGTAGTCACAAGAAATAAATATTCAATGAAGTACCAAACTAACTCAAATTTCTCACGACCACATTGTTCACACGGTTCACACTTTCGCCTAATTTTCAAATTAGATTCTGATTATAACTTTTGTATCGTTTATACATTTGATTCCAGAGCAAATATCTTTCCTTCGTAGATTTAATTGATAACGTAAGCATATTTTTAACAAAGTTCACTTGATGATACAACCCTGTGGATTTTAAGTGAACTAACCTGCGAGAGAATTCAAGTAATTATGAAGTGTTCAAAATGTTGCTCCTAAATAGGAAAATTACACATTTATCAACACAACTAGTCAGAGCATTAACCAATTATACGTTTGCCAAGCCAATTAAAAGGTAAATCACTAAATAGTGTTATTCATTCTGAGAAAATACATCTTAGAAAATGTTTTTAGTTCAAACACACAACCGAACAACATTCATACGTCTTCCCTGTGCAAAGGCACAAGTACGTATGAAGGCGAAGGGAAGACCACTGTGCATATCTTAAACAATGAAGAGAATTCAGGTGTAATGATCAATGGTGTCAGCCAACTTGGTTTTCGCTTAAACAATGACCTAACAGTATTAGGTCCCATGTTGATTTTCCCTCGCTCAGTGCTCTCCTGGAATGTACAATCTGCAGAGGACATCCATGAGGATTCCCTAGCAATATTTTCTATACTTGAGCCTTCAGTGGACATACTTGTCATTGGCATTGGTGATAGAATCCATGACAGGAATATTTATACACAACTACTACCAATTGGACGCAAGCTTCGACTGAATATGGAGATTCTACCCACAGAACAAGCATGTTCTACATTTAACTTTCTAACGTCTGAGGGCAGATTTGCTGTGGGTGCAATGATACCACCAAAGACATTGGTTCCAACTGATGATGATATAGCACAAACTAAGTTACGATATCAGAATATTTATGAAACAGATGAACCTTTTAAGATGATTTGAAGATGAAGAAGTGACGCTTGTTGTTGCTTGTTGAATGAAGAGTTATTGAGTGAGAATAAATTATTATGCTGTGTTAAAAGTGGGTTCGAGGAGAAATTGATGATGCTTCATTAAGTCAATTGAGCATTGCTGTGCAGTGTCAAGGTTAAAAATTGGGTTTTATAGGCGCATTAACGGAAGTACCAATTACTGTCAATGATTTTCAGTGGTCGCTTTTACATACATACTAGAGTATCATTTTATTTGTACTTAATAATTTCTCAACATTCATTATATTAAATATTTATATTTTTCTTGTTAATTTGTTTTTAAAGTTATAATGGATCTTCTAATGTATTGTACAGGGGGTTGCTGTTGTGGAAGTTTTGTTTTTCGCGTAGTGCCCTCTATTGGAATCGTGAATTACTTATTAAATGTAGATATTTTCAAGTGTACTTTCTCTTTAAGGCTATTCTATTCTATTATTATTCCTCCAAAAATAGACGCTACAGAATGAAACGTGCAAACTGTAATGCTGTAATGTGTAATAATTTGCGCTGGAATTGAGAGTGGTCGAAGGCGATGACCCATACCGAGCGAAAGCTCAATCAATTAATATGGAACGTCGACATCCGATACGTTGACATTGCGTTACTCGATGCCAAACCAAATCAAACGCGTCGCCCAAGGTCGACGGTCTCTTTTCTTTTGCTGACCACGCGAAGGTGAACGAGTGTAACGCACTCCACCGCGTAAGATTAGGCGTACAATAATGCTTGCAATACGCATATCTGCTTAAGTCGTCAACCGCACGTTGCCGACCTGCAAGCCATGTGAATGTGAAACAAATGCAATGCGTCACACGCTGGCGCGTAGATGGCAGCATACGAATCGCAACTGAAGAGACGAAGGAGAATGCGCGAGGTATTTTATGCGTACTCTGGATAGTGTAAACTGGTATGAAAGCAGTGACATCATCACTGCTTGCATTACTGCTGGTTGGTATGCCTTTCAAGAAAGATGCATAAAATTACGATGAAGGCCAACTCGGCGTATGGCAGTTCGTATGTGAGTATGAAGTAATTCCATTGATCACTAAAATATGATTGCGAAGATAATAATCTTAAAATCAATGGTAATTCTGTTCGCAACTAATTAAGCGTAAAATACAACTAGTGATATGTACGCTAATATAAAACACTGCAGAACGATTGAAATGAAATTGTAAAAAAAAGAGGTAGCACACTGGTAGACAGCGCCTCTAGTGGTCTTTTTGTAAGTTTTTTGACTAAGAACGGAAATTAAATACCCATTTGATTACATTGAAAATAATGAAAGTCTCAAAGACTTCCTAACCGAAATTGTTGTGTTGCGGGTTGCCACAATTCTTACAATAATACCAGTAGTAAGTAGCATAAAGTAAAGTAAAGTAAAAGTAGCAATATCACCTATGTAAATGTACTATTTTCGAAACATTTGTATTACTTATTATTATAACCTTTACCTATATTTCCTAGGAACTTATTATGGTTAAAATCTTGACTTTTGAAATATTGCACGAATTATCGTTCGAAATGAAAACGAATTTGATCTAAACAGCTCACAACTTCCCATTATGACATGAAGAACTTCCAATTTTGCCGCAGTGGCGCTGTAGTAGCGTTTTATTTAGGTTTTTATTTACCTCAACATAACCACAACGTTCTACAAACATCTTCACGCTTCACTTTCAATATCACTAATCAAAACGAATGAAAATATCATTACGTATATTCCACTTGCATCGAAAAAAGTCGTAAACTTAATTACACGATCTTTGTAAGTCAAGAAGTAAAGGGAAGAATACTATTAGGGCCGAGAAAATCTTTAAGGGCTAGCAGCACGAACAGAAAACAACATCATCAACAGCATATGTTTTTGTGGTATATTTTATCGAATCACCTAGAACGTAGAAAGCGAGTACTTTAGTTAGGTATAAAGAAAAAAGTTGAGAAACATTGAGGAGCACACACAACTCATTTTGCACGTGTAAATAAAGTATGGTTAATAATCTTTTTCGAAGCATCTCGACATAACCTGCAAATAAGCAATCAATGTAAGCGTAAGTAGAAATGAGACATAGGTAGGCAGAGTTAATCCAAACGTTAACTTCGTTAATCGTCAAAAAGATAAATTCTGGAAAATTTAACGCGAGTTAACCGTGCACACATTTAATCCTTTAAGCGGATTGTTAACTTCGTTAATTCACGATTAACGGATTAACTAGTTAATGTCCACCTTTGAAATCCGGATTATCCGGATACCTGGAACTTTTAGACGGATACTTATTTCTATGCTTTTTCAGGGTGTCTACAAAAATATAAATTTTAAATTCCCTGACTTTTCCCTGACTTTTCCAGGATTTATAAAAAAATTCCCTGACTTCTAAAATATCACATTAAGTTTAATGTCTAATCTAAAACTCTGAAAAAAAATTGTTCATTAATTCTATTTGAAATATATGTTTATTGTTCCATATTAATCAAAATAAATTATTACCATTTACACTAATGTACGATTCTGTAAGAATGTTAGGTGAACTTAGAAATTGAACACGTTTATCACCATGAATAATAATTGAGGTTAGGAATTTAACTAAACTAAATCAAACTGGATGGTTAATTAAGAATTATTTTCGGATAAAATATTTTCCCTGACTTGACATCAAATTTCCTGACTTTTCCATGACTTTCCCAGAAATCTGAAATTCCATGACTTTTCCAGGTTTTCCAGGTCTGTGGACACCCTGAATTAAAGATAGCGAACAACACAAGACAAACGTACTGTATTTGACTGGTCTAAAATACTACAATAGCCAACATTTCGCGTGTTCAACATAGGCAGGTGGCCAGCTTATGCTGGTGGTCAACTTAGGCGGGTCGCCAACTTCATAGAACGCATTTTCATTACAATGTTTGAACGATTTTTGAGCATTGTTTTGATACAAATCTGAGCATTAAATTTCAATCGGTGCGATTATTATTACAGTATAGCCAACATAGGCAGGTGGGCAATTTATGCGAGTGGCCACAGGTTCTGCTCTCATATAACAGATTCAAATATTAAGATCTAGATTGATTGCAATAATGTTTTGCTGCTGGCTCGTCGTACAGTGTCGCCATCTAGCTTTCATCGGCGCAAATACCACATTCATGTTGCAACAGTGTGCGCATCGAATTAATTTCCTTGATGACAATTTGTATCATTTTTAAGCGTCGATAAATATCATTACGCATGAGAGAGAGAGAGAGAATGGGAATATGTGCGATTCGAAAGTTTACCGTCGTGGTTTGCAAACGTCAATTCGCAGGATGTCAGCACGACACGTCGCCCTGACGGGCGCACGCGCACGTGGTGAAATATTTGCAACCCGAATCCGAAATAAATATGCACACCGCTGGTGTTGTGGTGCAAATGCACGCTCTCTCGCTGCGATCCCAATAAATTGTTTAATTTCCCGCGCTCCATTACGCTCTCGTAATAAACGCCGGCGCATTTTAATCATGCGCAACACATGTCTCGCTGCCGATTTATTTAAATGCGAAATATAAAAGATTTAATTGGCGCATTTAGTTTCCTGCGAGCGCGCTCCTCGTTTCACATGTAATAATAACAAAAATTTGCATTTCAAGGCTTTCTAATGATGTTAATAATGCCACAAATTACTAATTACACACGTATAATACGCGCGGCGCGAAAAATACAGCCGCCGACACGTACGCACGGCAAGCGAGCAACCGACACTTTCCATCTCATCGTCCTTCCACAAAGTTCACACATCGCCACAAACGCTAGAGAGGAGCTCTGGGCAACGCCGAAAAGATTCGACAACTTGATGAAAAATACCGCAAGCGTATAATTACTTATTTCAATATCATTACGTCTGCATGTATGAATCAGACGTTGCCAAATCATCGTGTTACCTGTTAGTAACGACGCGCAAAACGGTTGCAACGAAGAAAACGCCGCTTGTCGCCGCTTAATTAACTAATTAATATAGAAGGCTTTTCCATTCGGTTATGGATGGCGATGTTAAGTATTTACGCAAACTGCGGCGAGCATGGAAGCTAGCTTTCAAGGTGAAAGCCAACAACAACGTCGTCGTCGTCGTCGTCGTCGTCGTCGTTTATCACCACTTCTTTATTATGTAATTCGCTTTTATTATAATATAAAATAATAATAAAACGCCGCGAGGCTGCGCAGCGCGCTCGGGCCGCAATTAAAAAATCATTTACATTTAAACGCGCTGTGCGCCAAGCGAATGCGCGAGTGAATATACGGGGTGTTCGCGAAAGACGGTCTCCGTCTTTCCAGCGGACGAACGCTGCTTTTCGATGCCGTTTCAGCGCTTCGTCACGGTGCATCCCATGTAATGCCAACGCTTATCGCATTAATTAATATCGATCACCACGTTCCTGCTGCTGCCGACGACGACGACGACCACACAAACGAACATGAGACGTATTAGCTTCGAGTTAATTATCGTCGATCTTTAATAGTGATTAATGCGTATTTGACGTGTATATGTGTATTCGGTCAGTTTCTCCTCCTTCTCGAAAGTGTCGCCATCTAGCGGATGTCGTTGGGGAGATGTTAAATGAACTTACATGTGGACAGGAAATCAATTTGCGATCTTTCGTGAACTCACCTGAAACAATCGGAGAAAAAAAATCATATATTATTACATATATTACAGAATCGCGTGTGAGGTGCGGGGAAGGTGCGAGCGCAATGAGGAGAGGAACACCCAACAACGCCAACAACAACAACAACAGCAGAGTATGCATAACGACAAATTGCGTCGTTAAAGACGAGGTCGAATTATTTTACGACTGGCGGAATGCGGCGGCGGCGACGGCGACGACGACGACGACAGCGGGCGACCGCCGGACGACGATCGTTACATTTATTTATATTAATTTACCGTAGGCGAAGCGATTG
>JAODFX010051867.1:0-10107 GCA_027580035.1 Dorylogaster longipes | reverse complement strand
AAAACAAACGGCCAACGCCAACGAAAAAGAGAATAAATAGCGCAGCGCAGCGACGCCGCGCACTTCTTGCGTCGAGCAGCGTTCAGTGGTGGTAAAAGATGAGTAATTATTTTCACGGAATACGCCACATTCGCTCGCTGCGTGTGCCGGCTCGTACAAATCACTTAAATCACAATGCATTACACGCAGGCAGACGTTGCCCAGTCGCGCTAATCGCATCGCTTGCGCCGACGAATTTATGCGCGAATGAGCGCACTCTCCGATGCGCCCAAGACATAATGCCACAACAAGCAGATGAAGGCGATTAATTACATCTTATCGCGGGTCGCTTCGTGACGTGAACATAAATAATACGCGCATAAATAGTTTAGATGTGAGTAATGTTCATCAACATTGCTTATAAATGCCTTTGTAAACTACAAACTAACATTGGGTTAACGCAAGCAGCTTTGCTACAATACTTTGGATTTAGAATGCTATGAATATTACATATGAATGGATTGAAAGGTCATGCTGTCTTGACTTTGGCATTATGATGGTTGCTGGATACCGTCGTGGGTTTGTAAACATCGCTGAGATCTTCATTCAGCTTCTTCGCGAGGAAGTACAGTTCAGCAAGGGCGACGATCAGTGCGCAGATAATACCCAATAGAAGCCGGAAGCCAAAATCTAATGTGCCAATCATGAGTTCAACACCAAGGAAACCAAAGACGAAGCCAGTCAGCACGGAAACCACAAACTGGAATACTGCTACCAGTTGTGCATTGATTTGTTTCACTGCAAATAATATTGTATTGAATGTTACAACCCCATTCAAATCAAACAACTTCCATGTAGTGCCCAACTTAAATATCTTACTCACATTGATACGAAATAGTCTCCTCAGGAAGATGTTGTCTAGCATTGTCAACATTTTTTGTCATCTGCTTATATTCCCGATTGCGTTCTTGATTTCTCAATTTCACACACCTTGCTTCTAGTTCTTCATTCCTCTCAATTTCTTCATTTTTGGGGAGAATTATTTGAGTGCCTTGAAAAAGTTTGTTAAAGTAAATATAATCACCATCAGCTTGTTTCTGATTTTGTTTTTCAAGGTACTGATGTAACCATAGGAGGTCATCAAAGTTAAGTAATTTATCAGTGACATTTAAATTTACAATGGGTGCAGGCTCTGCATTGACTTCCACATCCTCCTCACCCAACTTTAAACTATTTAAATAATCAATATCACTGCATTTAAGAATAGTTGGGTAGTCACTATATTCTTTTGCAATGGGTATATCTTCAACCACATTTTCACTAATCTCAGTGTTAGTTTTTGTGTTATCGGCAATGTTTGCCACCCTGCCTGGTATCTTATCATCTTCACTTACATTGAGAGTCTTTATAAACTCAACTAAAGCCTTGGAAGGTCTGTAAAGAATGTGTGCATCTGTAATGGGTTGTGTAATCATTCCTAACAGCTGTTAACTATTTAGTTGCAGTTTCTGCTGGAGATCTTTGTAAACGTTTCTGAGTTCGCCTTCCTTAGTCTCAAACTCCCTGTCAATTTCTGCACAGTTATCACAGATACCTTCAACAAACTGCTCCCAATCTTTTTGTCTCCTTAGTCTGTTTACTTGCAAAATTGTGCTTTCTCTGTACTTTAATTCAATTGTCTCAATAGTTTTTACAGCCTCAAGGGCTTGTCCCAGGTCCACTCTTGCTTGTGGATACAATGAGGAAATAAGTTGTTTGGCTCGATCTAATTGGGTGTCCTTGATGTTAGTTATATTCTCTAGGATATTGAACAGTTCTTCGACTTCTTTATCACTCCGCTTTTCCTACAAGTAGTTGAAAGCAATAAACGATCAAGTGGTAGCTTATAACCTAACTCACTTCTAGTTCGCGTAGTAAGTATTGAATTTCGCCACTCAAGAAGCCCCTATGGTCGAACAATCGAAACCAGATCGAAGTTATGCCTGTAATTCAGCAAATGCTTTATATTAATAACGGCATCAAATGGTTTAGGTCACACCACCTTTGAGAAGTTCAGACATTTTTTATGCCATTTTTAATTCCTGTTTATGGACATGCGTGGACATGCGTGTAGTTTAGCTGTGTAGTTTAGTATAGTTCGAGTATCGGGAATATTACAAATCTAATTTTGTGAATCTTGTGTATTAGACACGAACATCGATAATATTGTTTACGAAATGCTCATATTTATTGTGGCCCCTACCAAACATGAAAATTTGTGGAGCTGCTCCCACCAAGCACCTAATTTTTTGATGTGCAAAGTCCAAAGTACAAGCTAGCTCTAAGCGTAGACTTATACTATTTACAAAGTAATAGCTAACTTGTAACTAAATCATTCGCGTTCTTGCTTCAACATTAACGACAGCACCAAGCATTGCAGTCTTCCTTAAGTAACAATTAACTGTAACTGTATTAAAATCATAGTTTTAAATCATGTTGCGAGGAAGTCTACAATGGAGCAAATTTGCAAAGAACCAACTAGCTACACCAAGGTATAATGTATCTATAAACAACATAAAAACAATTGAAAATAATACAAACAAATACTAATTTTGTAGATATTTAGCAACAACACTTGTGAAGCATAAAACAGTAACAAACAATGAAAAGCCAGCAAAACCAGCAGGAGAAAATTTGTCTTTCACCATGAACATGTTCCGAGGTCAGCTACAAAGTAGCCAAATATTTCCATATCCAAATGTTCTGAATGAAGAAACTAGGGAAGAGATTCAAATGCTTGTTGATCCAGTTTATAAATTTTTCACAGTAAGTTGTCACAGTATATTGTTGAACATTTTTCATTAGCTGCTAATGAAGTCATAGTAGAATAAATGGAGCAAAGGTCAAGTATGATCAAGCAAACTATAAACAAGTTATATAAAATCAGTTATTTATACATTTCAACATGCTTTTAATCATAGGAAGTCAATGATGCAGCAAAAAATGACACAAATGAAAAAGTTGATGAGAAATCATTGGAAGCCTTATGGGAAGTTGGTGCATTTGCTCTGCAAGTACCACAGGACCTTGGAGGGCTTGGTTTGATGAATACCCAGTACTCGCGACTAGTAGAGATTGTTGGCATGTATGACCTGGGTGTTGGTATTACACTAGGGGCACATCAGTCCATTGGCTTCAAGGGTATTCTGCTTTATGGAACGGATGCACAGAAGAAGAAATACTTACCAATGGTATCTACAGGCAAGCAGTTTGCTGCGTTCTGCTTGACAGAGCCATCATCTGGATCAGATGCTGGTTCAATTAGGTAAGGCAGAATGAAGTACATGAGCATTGGTAGGTGTGAATTCAGGTTAATCTTTTGTTAATTGATAAGGTCACGAGCAGTGCTTTCTGACGATGGCAAGCATTACATTCTCAATGGATCTAAAATATGGATCAGTAATGGTGGCCTTGCTGAAGTTATGACGGTCTTCGCGCAAACACCCGTCAAGGACCCCAAAACAGGCAACACTAAGGATAAAGTCACCGCCTTCATTGTGCAGCGCAGCTTCGGTGGTGTAACCAGTGGTCCGCCCGAGAAAAAAATGGGTATTAAGGCGTCGAACACGGCGGAGGTCTATTACGACAACGTGAAGATTCCCGTGGAGAATGTGCTCGGTGGTGTCGGCAACGGTTTTAAGGTGGCGATGAATATCCTGAACAACGGCCGCTTCGGCATGGCAGCAGCACTTTCGGGTACGATGCGCGCGTGTACTGCGAAGGCGGTGGAGTTCGCCACCAATCGCCTTCAATTTGGCAAGAAGATTGATACGTTCGGTGGCGTGCAGGAGAAAATCGCGCGCATGGCCACGATGCATTACGTTACCGAGTCGATGGCATACATGATTTCTGGTAATATGGACAGCGGTTCGGAGCACTACCATCTGGAGGCGGCGATTTCAAAAGTTTTCGCTTCGGAGGCTGCGTGGTACGTGTGCGATGAGGCAATCCAGATCATGGGCGGTATGGGGTTCATGAAGGATTCGGGTCTGGAACGCGTGCTGCGCGATTTACGCATCTTCCGTATTTTCGAGGGCACCAACGACATTCTTCGGCTATTCGTCGCGCTCACCGGTATTCAATACGCCGGCGCACACCTGAAGGAGTTGCAAAACGCTTTCAGTAATCCCACTGCAAACCTGGGCCTAATTTTCGAGGAGGCGTCGAAGCGCGTAGTGCGCTCAGTCGGTCTCAGCTCTCCGCCGGCGATGGACCACCTCGTGCACAGGGATCTTTCGCAGTCAGCGAATCTCATCGCGAAAGGCGTCGATGCGTTCGGCCAGGCCGTTGAAATGGTGCTAATCAAGTACGGGAAGAACATCGTCAACGAGCAGTTCATTCTGAACAGGCTCGCCGACTGTGCTATCGATCTAACAACGAGCACGGCAGTTCTGTCACGTTGCACGAAATCTCTTAACGACAAGCTGGCCACTGCCGAGCATGAAAAGCTGATGACTGAATCCTGGTGTCTACAGGCGTCTGAGCGTGTCACGCAAAACCTGAAGGCCGCTTCTGCCGGCAAGTACCTTGCCAACTACACTAAAATGTCCACAATCTCGAAAAATGTTTGTAAAGAGATGGGCATCGTCCAGAAAAATCCGCTCGGATTCTAAAGACGTGTGATGTAAGCCAATTTGTCAGGTCCATTTTGTTATTTATGTGCTATTCTGCTGCTTAAATGCTGTACAGTCCACCCAAACAATAGGCAATTGTATTTTACCATATACGTTTCATATCAAAGGAATTTATTTTTGCAAAGTATCCGATGTACATAACCGGCCGATCATGAATACAAAACTCGTTCGACGCAAAACCTCGACATCTTTAAATTCAGATTCTAGCTTGAACAAAGTATGAACTGCCTGTTACTTTCATACTGATCTAACTACATTTACATGCTTCACTAATGGTCGTTCCTTCAAAACCAAGCTGCAAATGAACTTATTTCTAATTTTACGCTAATGTTAATTGTAATTATGTACTAAATCACGTCGATTGAACATGTGCTTTTTGCATCATAATGATTAGAAGTTGTTAAATACAAATGTTTATTTTTCTCTTTCTGGTTCATTTCGTTTACAAGTAAGGAATGTAATTGCGACAAGTAAATCTATTCTCACCGCCGTGAATGCCATTAAACCAAACGTAACATTAAAAACAATTACACATTCACAACATCGTTAAAATATCACAATGAAATCATTCGTAAATTATTTGATTTGTAGGACCATCTGGCAGTTAATGGACGCATGGAAGCATTTCATATGTTTATATACAAATAACTATCACATAAAATCGAATGATGACATAATACTCATGCGGTTACGGCAACCGACAAGTATTGAAATTAGATCTGGTGGAAACAGAACACATTTTTTGTACTTTGATTTTTGGTTAATTTTTGTAAAATGGCGGAGGCGCGACGTGTTTTCAATCCGATTCCTCGCTGCTAGTCTGTTGCATTGATGGGAACCATTTTTCTCTCACATTCGATGTACAAGGGTACGTTCTACAAATGTAAATAAAGTTTATGGCTCACAAAAAACGCCGGTACGTAAGATGTATATTAACCTATAATGAAAAAGTTACCTTGGCTTTCGAGAATGGATTGGCAGAGTTAAGGATGTTCGATAAGACAATTCGTAGCCGGCTTCGGATAGAGGCCTCCTTTGCAGCGACATGGTTTCGTTCACTACTTCGCCGTCGTCATTAGCGCCGGTAACATTCGCCGTTTTGCAGTTTTCGCATTCGCTCCTAAAGCCTCAAGCAATAAACATCAAGCAAGTTTAAGATTTCATTATATTACCGGTAATCTTCTTCATCCTGCGATAAGCTTTGGTACGTAAGTAGGCTCTTCGGTCGAACATCTTTAGGTTTATCATGTTTCATGACGTTTGTGGACGCCTCGGCCACGGGAATGACTATGGGCGATGGCAAATCTTTCGCTATATTGTCGATTTTCGGCGTGCTACGGAATGTCACCTTCGACACATCACGTTCGCCTGGATTCAGCTGCTGGCTGCTGATTGTGCCGGCGATCTTTAATCCATCTGCATTCGAGAGCAGCTCGCGAAGATTCTTCGGCAGCGTACGATGCGCGACGCTTTTCTTTACCTCGCCTTGGGGCTGTAAATGCATGTTGTACGACTCATTGCGCTTGGCCTTCTTGCACGTCTCGTTGGCGTAACGCAAACAGCTATTACTCAGCACAGTTGACGTGGATGTCATACCGACGAGTTGCGGCATGTGCGGCACCAGCTCGTAGCTGTCTGTCATTGTCGAAGAGCTGGGCGCAGCGGACAAACGCGACACCGGCGCCGGTTTGGACGCAACGTCCGCGGAGGTTGCGATCGTCGCGTTGGTAACAACCTGCGACCGACTGCGACTGCGGTGGTACGCGGCCTTCGTCAATCCGGAGCTTGTAGGGCGATGTCGGTCGGCCGTGCTGGTACCGCCCCCAGCGAGCAACTGGGAGTGGTAGTGACCTTTCAGTGCGGCGACATTCTCGTACGACACCTCCAGTTTGCTCTGCACGGCACGGTCCTGCTTTTTGTGATCACCCTGCGGATAGTTCTGCATCTGAACGCGCACATTGACGTACTGATGTGTATTGCTGGAAATATTCGGGATCTCTGTGACAGACGCGCTCATCGGCTGTTCCTCATGCCGGCAATGTATGAATGCCGGTGTCATCTCCTGCGGATATGCCGAGGCAATGGAATTAATGAGAGTGTTCTGCGTAGTGGCGTTATGAATGTTATGTGAAAGATCGTTTTGCGCACTACGCATCGCCTCTTCGTAGGGCGGAGGCGCTTCACCCGGAGGAAAATAATTCCCCGGCGGTTTCCAGAGTGAAAAATTCGTACTCGTTTCTTCATATCGAATCTCGATTTCATTATGCCCTGAACCCAAATAACTAAAACAATCACCAATGCAATTATCTGTATAGCATTTTGTAAAACTGTTTTAACATCTCAACAAGCATTCATTTGTTTGTAATATTTGACCTTACCCCAAGTTATGCTGATTATAACCATAATTTCCAGCAATGTAGCCGACATTGCTGAGATTTCTTTGTTCATCATGCTGAAGATTATGATGTTGAAGCGATTTATTCCTCTTGAGGCGATTGTATAAAAAGAACAAGAGTGATATTGACAGGACAGCAGTAACTGTAGTGGCAATGAAACGTAGTGCTACATCATAAGTGTCTTTATAATTGTCATGTGATGATAATATGTCATCTAAACACTTGAACTCACAACAGGAACTTCCAACTTGGAATGATTTGCAATTCTGCAATGCAAGTGTACACATGTAAGCTCACACTGGTATTGAAGTAGGAAAATCCAATTTGGCTTACTTGTGGTGGAGAACAGAGAACTGATTTGCACCATTTTGGGCCACCCTTATCACAAATGCAAAGCGTGCATGGATTCGTACCACCCGGGACGTAATGCAATCCCTGCGAAACGATGCGCGAATGTATGTCAATACAATGTCCATGGGCATCTAAAAACAAGAACCAAATCCAAGTTACATTAAAGAAATGAAAATTTCATGCGAAAAGAGATGCGCTCGCAACGTATTCGTGCATTTGGGGTGACAATGAGCCCAAGCAAGCACTGCTTGCACGGCGCTCTAATTTATTCTACTTACGATAGATTTCTAGCAGTGTTGTTGTACAGAGTAGCAGGTGCCTGACGCGCATCGTATGTGCATGCGGGTCGTTTGCTGCACGTTCACTTCGCCAAAAGAGCGTGCAATTTAATTAGAGCGGCGACGGTATTGATCATTTCTTAATTTCGGATCACAACAGCGCGACTGCGGCAGTTGCAATGGCATACGCAGGCAAACGTGTCACTGCCCAACTGCACTCCACTGCGCCCCACTGCGCTCTTTCCAGCAACTGAAAGCTGAGTGAATTGCGACAGTTTCGGTGAGGTAGGACTCACAATTTTCTAAACAAAAATCGCGATTAAGCTAACGAGAGTCACAAATTTTTTACATCTAAACAAAAGCAAACAACAAAATATTCTCGCTCACTAATAATCATTTTTTGTTGCCAACTCTGTTACCTTTTGTTTCAAGTTAACCTTATTAATATTCTTATTAATATTCAACGTGCATAACTAAATTAGTTGTTTTTAGATTGATTCACTATTACCATAGAAAGAAAAGTCCCTGTATTCAATATTATTGCCGTTAATACTTAACAAATTTAACTATTTACTCTAATATTCTAAAGTTTACTAATGTTTACTCTAATACAGACGATAGAGACCAATATGATTAAAAATTCATGAATAATGTATTTTTGGTATTGAAATGTTGCAAATGGCTTAGTAATGGCCTTCCGACCTAAATAGCCAATAAAATATTTTTGTATGCCTATACTAAAATTGTAAATAATTTTCCTAGGATTTTCTGTTAGTAAATTGCAATGATCAAGGCAACTACAAATGTACTTGAAATGCATGAAACAAACAGAGGTAGGTGAGGTAGATGTCTTGAAACTCGTTGTTTAGAAAAACGAAGAAAAAAAAGGTAAATCTAAATTTATTAGTACTTACCTTTAATGTTATATTGTTATTTATTGTTATAGTATTTATATTATTTTAGAGTTAATTTATTTTAACTTTTTAGTATATTTTATTAACAAAAATAAAAGCTTGTTTGAACAAAGAATGTTCAATTTTAACTTTTTAGTGTTTTTTCTATGGCCACCTTCCAGTTGCAACATCCGATCCTTGTTACCATCTAGTATCAAAGTACTCTCCAAGCCAAAGTAAACGAGCCCAACCTCGATAGTGTTTTGTTGTTTAATTTAGGAGTTAATGATGCCAACAGCCAGATGCCGTCTATTAAGAATACACTTCACTTTTGCATGAGATTCCTAACATTTTATAAGAATAAAAATACTCTTTACTAATGCCTCTTTCTACTCACTCGTTTTAACATTTGCCTGCAAGTGTATGAGCTGGGAATTATTTTGGAAAATTTCAACATTTTTTTATGTTTTAAAGAGCAGCTTTTCTTCTATTATAATCAAAATAAAACATCCAATTTGGATTCATGGTTTCGGAAATATGAAGATATTTGTAACGCGTATTGGAAAATTTTGCAAAAATTTATCATTTTTATGCGCATTTTTGAACCATTTCATGTGTTGCAAAAATAAAAATAGACTTGCTTTAAAGAACACACTTTTCTTCTATTGCTTTATTTATTCAATTGTGGCATGGTTAATATAAATATGTACATTTACTTTTCATTTTAAATTTTATGTTCCATATTTCATGATATGTGACGCCTACCTGAAAATACGTTGTGCGATTGAAAATCAATGTTTCCGCACAAGAAAATTAATTATACACAATTTATAAAAATGTAAATAAATGCAGAAAATTAAAAATGGCAAAATCTGTGTATACGACAAACATTTGACAGCAGACTTTGTTGCTTTTTATTAATTTGCTGCTGAATGTGAATACTTATCATTTCGACAGTGTATATCCAGGTAATGTTCGGTGAGTAGTGATAATATGAGAGTTCTAGAGCCTCCACATGTGGAGTGGGGGGTGTCGAGTAGGTCATGACCCACTCCACACTATATAGGGTGTTCCGAAAATCCACAGATACAGGATGTTTCGTAAATAGACATTTTGGTAGTGGCGGCCATTTTGGTTATGGCGGCCGTTTTGATAGCGAGTAGAGTCCCTCCTCCCGCCACTTCCACAGGGAGCACCAAAACAAAATGAAATTGAAAAAAAATTCAAGTCACGCGTGATCCGCCGCCCATCTTTGATGACGATCAACTGCTACTGCTGCTGGTGCTGTTAGAAGCTAAATAATTTTTTAAGTGAGGCCGCTTACTTTGAACGCTGTGAACGCCCTGAACCCTGTAACTCCGTGAACCCCGTGAACTCGACGTCTCGAACAAGTACAAGAACCTGTAAATCTCTGTAAACGCAGGTGGGTAAATACACATTAGAGATGTTGCGAATATTCTCATTCGCATTCGCATTCGCGAATATTCGCTGATTTCAGAGTATTCGCATTCGCATCTGCATTCGCAATAATGTGCGA
>JAODFX010051424.1:0-10118 GCA_027580035.1 Dorylogaster longipes | reverse complement strand
GCGAGAAATGATGTAGTTTGTGAATATTTCTCTTCTCTGTATAAAGATGCCAAATTATTTAATATTAATGGGGCTTTTCAAAAATGTTGGATAAAGATTGGAAATTATGGAATTTCACTTATTTGCAAAGAATTAATGTAGGAAAAGTTGTAGATAAAGATTATATCTTTAGTTTAGTCGTAATACAAAATACCTAGCCGATATCGAGGGGTCGATATTGACCACTTTGGGAAACCCTGGTTTAGATTCATGCCCGCTTGTTTGCATGTGTGAAGTAGGTGGAAAGGAAGCAGCAAACGCTTCTTCCACTTAAAAGAATTTATCGTTATTAATAAATTACCAATGGCACTCATCTTCTAAATAGAATATTTCCGGATTAAAGGGGTTCACAATGCAGCTGCAGTCATGGCCAACAATAAGTTAACGCTTGATATGCTGTATCATTATTCATTGGACGCGTTTGACTCACTTGACTGCGGGCTGCGAGTATTTCGGTTGCTTCTTATTCAACAATTTGTTTGTTGAATTGCATTAACTCCGCTTTGGTGGCCGCTGATTTTGAATAGGGCTGCTTAAGTGGCGTTGATTTATCTGATTAAGTCAATGTTCTAATGTAGCATCTTCGTTGTGTATTGCTGGATTCTCTCTTTGGGTCTCTTTGGCTCTCTTTGGCTCATGGCATTGTAGTAACCACTTTAGAATCATCTCGATATAGGGAGAAGAAGCATTGTGTATTGCGCTAAAATAGGCTCATACCAACTGCACAAATATGGGTGCTATATAAGAGCGATGTAGGTTCCAGTTGTAATGCTGCGCTGCGTCTGGTTTCAGTGCCGACACCTCATGAGCAATAAAGCATTCCGTCGCGAAATGTCAATTCGTGTGCTTAATAAAGTCACCGCTCCGTCCGTGCCTGTTATGTTGCAGACAGCCGGCGGGGGAAATCGCAATCAAACGAAACGCAAGAAGCGGGCAGGTCAGCATCCAGCGTCCGGATCACGTTCGAACACAGATGTTCCGTTGCAATTCGGGTTGATATGATCATGAGACTCACAACACGATATCTTTACACAAATACCTGTTATTCCATAATTGCCAGGAAAACCAATGTTCGTGTGCAAAACTTTTTATTTTCAATTTAACACAAAAACAAGAACACAAGGTATTTATGTGAATTGTCTTTGTGAATATATTTTTTAATTGTGTAGAATATAAAAAATCTTCACAACATTCAAAAATGTAGTGTGCACACTTTAGACCAGTATTTCCCAACATGGGGCTCACGCCTGATAGGGGGTGCAATTAAAAAATTAATCTTCGAATATTTCCATAAGTCAGCCACGTTTGGAAAAAAGCGCTATTGAGGTTTGATCACGCCTCGCGTTTTTTTGGGGGCCCCCAGTCCCCAAAATTATTATGATATTATCATGTGTGAATGTAAAGTGCGAAGGAGCTCCCAAATTTGTCGAAAGAGTTTTGGGCTTATTCAAAGTTGTTACAAGAGAATGGGTCCTACAATGATTTTTGATGTTCATTTCATACGAAGTCAGTTCTTCATGCAATCAATCCGTGTTTCAAATGGTCTTCAATCTAAACGGGTGTCAACAGTAATTATGTTCCTAGTGGCGAATTAGTTGCCAATAAGAAAAGGTAGTGAAAACGCGTGTGAAGCGGCAATAGATCATAGCATAGTACCGATTCTTTAAATACCTGATAAACGTTGTAACCGTGTGAACGTGAAAACGTGAAATTGTTGATTTCCGACACGCGTTGCCTTCGTGTGCGTGAAACACATGCAAACGCTTACCTGCTTAATTAGCAGGATGCTTAAACGTCGCCGCTCAAATCAAGTCGTTAATCTGCGTCGTAAAAAAGCGCTCGCTTAAAAAAATATGTATCGATTTTTAATAAGGAGTCGTAGATTGCTACACAACGGTTGTGCTCGTCGATGAAACCAGTGGTGCGCTTAGATCGCGACGGCTCGTGTGTTGCAATCAGTCTCGTCGGGCCAAGTTGGGCTCTTGTTCGCTTATTGATCACTGATTGTCATCGTCATCGACGAGCAGCGCTGCATTTGGCGATGGCTATGGTCGCTCTTGAAAGGAGCTTTTATTACGCGTTTTCCCACAGCTCGTCGCGTACCAGTTCCATCCGCCAAAGAAACGACAAATATGCTTGCTTGCGCTCCTGTGCGAGCCTAAGGGAAACGGCGAAGTAAGGATTGTGAGGAATGTAATCGATGTTCGTCCATGGCGTGCAAGTTTTTGTACGCGTTCGGCCAATCTGCAGCAAGTTCCTCAAGTGCGCCGTATTTCTGTATGTCACCAGACTGTACAACTCTCGTTGATGCGCTCCGTTACTACTCGTTACATAGCCGTTATTTGTTACTTTGCTGTCTGTCTACAGGTGACTAATTAAGCAGCTAACGTATTAAAAGTAATGAATTAGTTTTGATTCTAATTTTAATACAGGGAAAATTCCAATTCAAGTAAATTTAAATAAGCAGAAAATTATAATAACATTTAAATGTATGGTCGGCGGAATAATTTTTCCCTAATGTTTATTTGCATTTACCGCACTAATTCTAATTAGGTATAATTAGCTCTATGTGATTCTAATTCTAATTAATTAGGATTTTGCCTTCACACTGCTGTCGACTTCGCAATGCACGCGTTTTCTCACAATCTAGAAGCAATTGTACCCTCGCACTCATCATTGTGTTTCGGCGTGCCAGCCAGAAGGTCGAATAACGCATCAAGCATAATAACGTTTTTTGCGAGTGACCGCTGACCGATCGTCTCGCTCGTCACCAGTTCGGAATGATCTGCAAATTAGAAATTGCAACGTTTGAGTGTGCACGCATAAATTACAATGTTGTAGCGCAAGGAACGACGCAGTGGAAATCCCAAAGTGCACGTATAACAAATTACTCGTTGCGAATATAAAGATATGAAGAAATAAATTACCGCAATGATCATCCGTATAATTTTGCTCTCAGTTTATGGCATTGGGTTTCTCTACTCCACTTGAGGAGCGTTATATCGGTCATCAATCACGCTTTGATTATGCAGCGGATTATTGCATTTCAATTTGCTGCATTTAACGAGAGCGCCTTAAACATCGCACAAATCAAATCAATTTGGAGTCTACCTGATATACAGTTTACACTAACTGTATCAGCATAACCGTTTAATACCTTCACCAACTTTTGATAGTTTTCGCTTCGACTGCTTAATCGGCTCATATGTGATTTAGGTATGTAATAGTTCCGCTTTTTATGAAGGAAGTGGTTCAATCGATGAATCAATCCAATGAGCTAGTCATAATGCGCTTATCTCGTTTACACAGGTCGCAGCCAAAGTGTTTTGCATTCCTTATTACTGTGTGACCGAGTGTAATACTACCTATTTATTTTCAGTTTCATATCGTAACCTTATACCAATGCCCATTTGTTTTATGCGTCTGTGTTTATCCAAATATTGTGTTGAATGATCGGCCTGTGACGAAGGAAAACAAAATAACCTTAAGGAGTTTTTCATAACAGCAATGGAAATTCACTGCGTCTGCAAACAGTGCCCGCCATTATTCTCTGGCTTTGTAAATGGTAGAAGACATTTATTAATAAATAAAAAGACATGTGCAAGTGCAAACAGTAAATCCCAAATAATTGACAGTGCTAAAAGTGGTTTGCCGTACAAAAAATGCTACTTTGAACATAATTCAGCACTCAATGGACATTTGCAATTAAATCGATGTATCAGATCTACAAATTTTGGATCGGTTAATGAAACCCTGGCTACGGCCACCAGTACCAGGTGCCTTTGTATCGTTCCAATTAACGTAAATGCCTAATGCTTCCCAACACGTAGGAAATATGTATGTGCAGTAAAGTGACAGGTGCAAATTCCTTTGTTTGGAAGGGTAGAATGGCGTGGTTCCATGTTATAACGCCATCAGATAAATCACTAAAATGATGGCGCTGTATCAGGGATATTACCAACGCAACTGGCATAAATAAGTTTAATCCAGTGCCAGTCCCACCTCCTTCGGCTGTGGTTCTGCCCAGTAAGGCACTCAATTCATTTGAGTTGTATTTTTTCGCACCTCGCGTCTGAATATAATAAGAGTTGGCCGTAAGCATTCAGAAGACGTCCTGCGAGCTGGCAAGGTGAGGCTGCGCTGTCACAGTGCCACACAATAGTTCTTAATGCTAACGAGTTATAACCGACGCACGCGGCGAGCCAAAAAGAAGGTCGACGTTGAACATAAGCGAAAACCATATTTCATCATTAGGCGTACCGGAAAAATATGAAGAGCTCGCGACATGTGAGTTTTTCTCGTTCTGGCTCTGCCTTGTTCAAGAGGTACGCTTTTTCGATGTCGTTTTAGTTGGGATTTCGGGAGAAACCAGGAGTGAATGTGAGGTGCAACTTTTTCAAACTTCAAGGTTGATTCCACGAGATTCTCTACGCTCGGCAGATTTTTCTCCGAAAACGGCTTGTCTAATTGACGTATGGGAGCACAGGTGTGAAGGTGGCTAGCACCTTTTATCAGCTCCACACCAGTGTATTTACCATACACATTTACTACGCATTGTGTAGTGACGTTGCATGCAGAGTGGCCGGCCGACCATCTGGTTGGGTACCACCACCTTCTTCAATCGCCGTCGCACTAAACCTGCTTTTCATAGGATTTCGGAGGGTTTCTTCGAATCGGGCATTCATTTGGATGATGCAGCCGCTTTGATCCATTCTGTGCAGCTATATTGCGCCGAGGCGACGGGATTACTGCAGATCGCGCTTGATTTCTATATGTATTGTGTGCATGCATGCTTGTATTGTGCACGCGTTGGACTCGGCCTGAAGACGTGCAAGAGACGTGTACCGTGTGGGTACGCCAGACTTCGCCCTCGCCGTCTTTGTTGCAGCGGAGTGCGCGTTATATGACGCTTTTCGGTTTGGCCCAGCTGCGCGGGACGCGGCGCGACTGGGCGCGACCATAAAACATCCCAAACGGCGCGCCAGCGTTCGGAGCGCGTTCTTGTTGCTTGGCTTCGCGCGATTGAGGATGCGTTGCGGGTGACGGGCATTGTGTAGGCTCGGCCCACATAACACCTCGGCTTTCCATTGCCAGCCGGGGCACGAAAACGATCAAGTGCCGCCCATGCCCACCGCGGCCGCGTGTTCAACTCGAACATCTTCCGACTTAAATACCTGTCTAACCCACTGCGAGAAGCAATCTGTAATGCATGCATGTTTCATCGTTGGGCCAACTCACTGCGTGGTGCTCAGTAATGCTTGGGACAGCACCTATTTTCGCATGACATTAGAATTTGAATAGAATAATATTTAAAATTAAAAAGAGAGTAAAACTATGATATAAGATTATTCCCATTAGCACAAATATTATAAGAAGAATGGACTTAGTTCATTCTATATCCGATTTTTTATTGCGAATATTACCTTAGCATGAGGAATACTTGGAATACTTACCTTATTTAAGATGTTCGGTTTCGCACAGCCTAAGCAATAGTGGAATATAGTAGAACCTCCATAAATTGATGAGAAATTGGGGTCCCGTGCTACTTCGTAGATCCGTATTTCACATTTCCCTAAATAGAAAACGTCTACAACTCGAACTTTTTCCATGTCTTCTTCAAGATCGACTTGTAGAGGTTCCACTTTACATAGCAAATATTAATTGAGGGTGTTTTATTAAACGATTGCGTCTAATTTCCTCAATCGATCGATGTGATGCATTAGGTTGAGTGTGTTTCCTTAGAAGTTTGTTCATGTTTGATGTGTCTTTGACGGTTTTTGGTTTTGAAGCAGGTCCTGCCTTTCATTTCGTTGTTGTAGTTGGTGTTGACAAAACAACACTTCTACTAGACGGCATTCTTCTAATGAGTCAAACATCGAAGGAACGAACGATTTTGAACTTTTTTAGAAGATTCAGTACGGATAAGACGATTTAACTAAATCGTGTTGCCATAAACCTTAGCTGTAGATACCCGTCAAAAAATAATCTTTGAGTAAAAGTATCGGAGTATTGATAGATAGTATTGAGTAGAAAAGTATCGGTATCGAAAGGAAACTTACTCGAGACCACAAAAGCTTTCGATCGTGCAAATGATTCGTAATCGTTATTGGAAATTCGTGAGCCTCATTGGTCAAACTTTTATGATTACCAATGACGATTGTCGATTGAATGCAGCTAAAGTAGTGATCCTTTTTTCGTGTGCCTAGCTATTGCACGCGCAAGCGACGACGGCAAGCATATGCAGTACAAGGCAGCACTGACGCGTCTGGACGCGTCGCTCAGTACACCGTCTCACTCGTGTGGGATTAGTCGCCGTTGCGCTGGCGGTGACTTAAATACGCGCGTTGGCGGCGCAGCGCGCTCAGTCGCAGATGCGCGCACCTGGTCTGCTGGGCTGCGCAGGTCACGCTCGCTGCACACTCTGCGCATCACCACGCAACTTGCTCGCGGTTCGGTTGTTTGGGGCCGAGAAAATGCATCGTATTCGTAGCCACCGAAACACCGTCGCGCACGCGAGATTTCGGCCTGCTTGCATCACGTGTTCCGAATTCCGAGTGCAATAAGGAGATTGTGACGTTCGTCGCAGTTTCCTAGTTCGAGCGTGCAACACGCGCCGATTGTTGATGATGTGAACTGATCAGACTTCAGTCTGCTCTCAGCCGTTTAGGCATCGTGGGATAGGCTTGTGATAATACACAGGAACTGGGCGCGTGTCGTATCGTTATCGCGTGTTCGGAGGGTGTGTGATTCTCAGATAATAGACAATCAACGTATTGGGACAACATGGGCCAACAAAGCAAACCTAAGAAGTTGATGCGACGAGCGAAAAAACCAAACGGTATGTCTGTCACCGTTTTTATTATGAACTATTGTGGAGGTATAAACAGATCACAAAGATCTTAGGGGCCGTTCAAGTATTACGTAAGCTCTATGGGGGGAGGGGGGGGTGTCTTTGCTTTGCTTATTTTTTATGATATGGATGTAAGAGCATGGCTTATTTTTGCTGAAAAGGGGGGGGTATAAAAAAATGTTAGATTAGGAAAAATCGGCTTGCTACCCGGCTTGTATCATTTGCCCCAAAATCTGTGTATGTGTGATTGCTGACGGCCCTCTTCGTCAATTTGCAGAATTAACTGCAGCTATTGAGCAAGGTATCTTGTAGGAGTAATTTTATCTGCATGCAATTCAACAAGTCATTATTCCGGTGTTTGATTGGATCGAGTACGCTGTTGATGAATATTGCGATGGGGCGTTAGTATTTTTGTCACAATGGAAGAGGAAACAAATGAGTGCATGCGCAGTAAGAGCTGAAAGTCTTTCCGTGTTAATAACATGTTATTATCGAATCAGGTAATAACGGTCTTCAGAATCACCTTTGGAGTTCGCGCGTAGGCCAACGGAATACCAAGAGTGTTTAAACTACCTGCGCAAATCAGCAGCATTGCGAATGGATTTCCAATTTGTGAACTCCGCACGATTCGAAGAATTGCTTGTTACAATAAGCACTCACGGTAAACTCTCTGCTTTTTCACAATTCTCGACAGGACGTTTGAGTTAACTTGCCACATACAAACGGGTGCTTTCGTACAAATTTCGTTTTTACCGATATGGAAGAGGGATACTTCATGGCAAGAGCGTTTTGCTTGTTCCCGAATGGATTGTGTCGAGAATATCACTCGTAAGATCACGGCAGAAGGCCGTGATGAGGAGCGAAATTGTATGCGGCACGGCAGTCACGCCTCATTGCTTAAATTCCCCTCGGTTTTGATCCCTTATCCACGATTTGTACGCCGCAGCGTTTCTTTCGTTTCGTGAGCGTTTATCTCGGCGGCTTGTAACGTCTCCGAATTCGTTTGCATCTCGCAGCCGGCGAGGAGGCACGCCACGCCGTACAATTTACAATTTTCTTGCCGTATTTTATATCAGGCGCGCGCTTATCTTCTCCATCACGTGCTCGAAGAGTTCTCTGTGCGCGCTGAACGAGGAAGATCTGCATTCGTTCCGCCTATCGCCGGCGGTGCGATCGAGACGGTGCGCGCACGCCGCGGACCAGGGCGCCCTTCTCTGGAGCCACCAAGTGGCGATTCTCCACGCAAGCGCATTTCAACGTCTCATGACTGGCGCCGTGTGTCGGCACGGACATCATCCATCGTCTCCACTCGCTGAGCGCCTTACCTACGCGCATGTGTGGCTGGATACTGGTTAGCAACTCCGTTTGTCTCGCAACACCGTGATCCTCAAACTATGGCCCACGCATTCCCGACTAGATTTTGAGGCCTATCACTCCATTGGATACAATCTAGGATAACCCCCGATTGACGTTTTCAGTTTGGATAGAATCTCATCATCTCCATGCGTAGAGTACTTTTTTTATGTGCTGGTTGGTAACTGCGTTTGGCTCGTAACACCGTGATCCTCAAACGGTAGGCCACGCGTTCACGGCTACGTTTTGAGGTCTATTACGCCATCAGATACAATCTAGAATATCCCAGGATAACCCTTATATTGCAGCTCCGATTTACGGATACAAACTATGATCCTGGTGTAACTCGTTCTGGGTTTGGACGCAATCACAATCAATTAACGTAAATGTTTCCGAAGAATTGTCCGCCCAAGTTGCCAAACCCACTTGAAAACTCGACGAATACAATATTATACATTTTTTCTTAAACCCATGTAGGAGTAGGTGTAAACATCAGTGCAAAATTATTGATTTCACTTTTCTTACTTTATAAAATGTTACAAACATAAACTTGTTTTAATAGTAGTCTAGTAAACAAAATTGGTTTACTTCCGTAAAAAAATGTCCTTTTAACAGGCAATTCTGGGAAGTAGAATCAATTTGCGAAACTACTAAAAACATGACGGAACGATCATAAACAGGTAAAATTTAAAAAAACTTGCCCATTCGTTACACAACATTAGTGCTCGACTGTATATTAAAACTCGCAACAAACTTACACTCTCCGTGATCGATATCATCGCAATTCTACATAAGCATTACTAAACGCATCTCACTTTTAACCGGATTGTGATTCTAACTTAAGGAAACAAGTTTGAAAACGCTGAATTTCCGCTAAAAAATTAGACTTATTAAAAAAATTGAATAATAACTACAACATGGTGACATCAAAATTTTCTAAGCATTTACAAAATGTTGTAAACGCCAAAGGCTGTCCCATAAAACACACAAATCCAAACATATAAATTATACCCGATGATTTGAACTGTCCCAAATGTTGCCACATAAATTTTATGTTACATGTGTTATTTGCGCGTGAACACGTAATTTTCTCACAAAATTAAATAATTTCTTGTTTCACAAAGGGCTTAAATAACACATATCATCCGAATATGAACTATAGTGGAATCTCCACAAATCAAACTCAAAGGGGACGCGGATAAAGTTCGACCTATGGACATACGGGTATACGGAATAATACCGGGCCACGATTTGTATGCAATTTAGGAAGGTTATGACTTACGGATTTTCATGTTATTGAGGTCACACTGGAGGTTTTATCTTTGTGTTTTTTTACCACGAAAAATGTAAACAAATCTTTTTATCCAGGGCCACTACGTAAAACGCTATATTACGCACAATGCATAACCTCTGTAACTACGTGCTTACACACGGTTCGCGCTGTGTGTCCGTTACGTACTACGTCAAAGTTGTCACATCGCTGTCATTCGTGCGAAAATCGCACAAATCCGTTTGTTTAAACTCACATAACCATTAAATCTGTGCGCAATCAAATTAGCTATACAGATTAAATTGTGTCATGGAAGTTATCTTGCCTCTCATCGTTCGCATTGCTTTTTTTTGTACTAATTTATCATCTGTGGTTGTTGTATATAAAGTATAGCAGCCAACAATTGCGTACCACACAAGTATACAACTACGTGTTGTAATTACATCACACAACTTTTACACAACTTTTTCGCATGTACGTAATAAGCTATTTACAACACATGTTATGTAATCTAGTATTACAAGAGTGGGCAATGAATGCTGAAATCGTGGGACGACGTTTTTCGCCCGGCCGCTCCGCACGCGCATGCTTTTCGTCCCAATCATC
>JAODFX010051313.1:0-10119 GCA_027580035.1 Dorylogaster longipes | reverse complement strand
CTCCGGGCGGAAACAAACGCCCTGCGAATGATTCCGTCATGCGTGCACAATGAATGCTGCTTAACTCGCCCCAAGTGAAATCGACATGAAAGGCGTGCGAGCAAATTCACTTAGCAGCCGAAGCGCGCACCTCGTAATTAGAAACAATTTCGTGTGTTCATTTGAGGAGGCGCCATTGGTTGCAGCCGCGGCCGATGCCGAGGCCGCCTGCTAATAATTAAGCGCAGCAGCGCCGCCGAGCGCATCAATGCTAAAAAGTGAGCTTGGATGCAATTGCGAAAGCACGTATTATCCTCGGCACGGTGTAATTTAAAAATTACCATCGCGAAGGCATAGGGTGAGCCAAGATGGCGTATCGAGGCAGCGCATTTAGTCAATATTATAATTCACTAATTGCAAGCTGTCAACCGTCACGCGCGCGTTCCTCCTTGCTGGCAGCGCTGCCAGCTTTTCCAAGATGGACTACATTGCATTTGTACCCTTTTTTCTCTATGAAAACTCGAAACAACGTTACGTTGAAATATGTTGGAAGTTGCCATGAATGCAATTGTTTTATGCAAATGTTAAAATAACATTTTTTTAAATAGAAATAACTGTATGAAATAGCTTTATTGAGGGATAAGTAATGAACGTATGGAAGCCCAAAATGCAACAAATTTAACGCAAATGCGTTGAAGAGGTTTTTTTAAAACAAGAAATCAAATTCTATTTCAGTGTTAAGCAGTAACACAATCATTCAACGCAATTTGAAATATGTTGCATTGAAGCTTCTAAGTAATTTTTAAAAAGGGTAATTCTATATCATGAGGTCCAATGGAAACACCTTACCATTTTTGTAGCCGGGTGTGCAGCCCAAATAGCCCAAGATTCGTTACGATGTTCGTTTTATTAAAACAGCGTTGGAGTTTGGAGAATCTACTTTTACTTTTGAGTTTCCATCGCTACGACAATTGTTTCGATTCTGCTTCTTCTTCTCGAAGGCCATTCGACGCACTCAACGCACTCTTCTCAACATTGGGGAGGGGTGCTGATGGTGATGCCATACCCGGCGGGCGCGACACATACAAGGTGGTTAACATTATACCGAGTGTTCATGGTAGTGAAGCACCGAACAATTTTGTTTTGAGTTGATGTTTTTGGTAAGATGTACATCTACATAAGAGAATCTCAAATATAAAAAAAATTATATCTTCTAGTCAGTTTATAATCTGTTTTAAAAATGTGCGTTTTGTTGCGAATCTGGATTAACGTTGTTTCTCAGACTATAATCAAGTCAGAAAGGTAAGGGTAAGACCATTCTATTCAGCATTACACTAGCTTTAATTTGATATACAACATGATATCAGTCCGGGTATTAAACATTATCAACCCTTAGACTCAAAATGTTAAATTCCAAAAAACGCACGACAAAGCCCATATGTTTTGGTTTATAGCGAATGCTCACATTTGAATTCCTTTGATATAGATATATGGAATTCCAAAAAATCAAATTAATACAAATGGTGCCCTAATTCGTTTAGATCACTTGGTATGGAATGACTCAATATTCTTGTGAATATTAGTAAAGGAACTGACGTGTGAGCATACTCAAGAAAACAACCTTGGGGCATTCAAAACAATGAAACATATTTGCTCTAAGTTTGGTTTCAAAGCAGTTTAAACTGTGTGGAAATTACTGATGAAAATTAATCAATTTTTTACGACACGAAAATCGCGCATCCAAGTAAAATAGTTTTCAGTACTTGTACCTGCCAAGATACAGTAATACCCCGCTTTAAGCGAGGGATACATTCCGGAAAAAATCGTGTTAACTGAAATTTGCGTATATCGAGGTTTATGATTAAATACATATAATCGATATTTAGACAGAAAAGTCCGAATCATTTTAATCAATCATTTATTTTAATTAATTCTAAGAACACTTTATGAAATACATACCATTAATTAAGCGGGGATTCCCGCAACAATAGAGAATTTGATGACTACATTATGTTTATACGTACTCTTTCTCGTAATACAAAGCATTTGACCGCGAAATTTGAAATTCGCTATATACCGAAACCGCGCACAACGGGGTCGCGTAAAGATTCAAACATCAATTGCAGTATCAATTACTCAATAAAGGAATTAAGATAAACTAACAAACAAAAATTTACTGTCCGAAATAAATATCCTACAAAATGTCAAAATTATACTTGTGGCTTTCTCATTCCTTCATTATTTTTTAAGCTTCAAAGTAGATGTCATATTCCTGACTGATTTCAAATCTGCATTCAGCTCTTTCCGGTTAAGGCAAGTTTCTTTTACACATATATTCTTGGGAATGTTAAAAAGTAAAAACCTCTGATTGACGTGTTGCTCAGAATAAATCGAACAAATATCGACTTAAGGCAATTATAATTACCTAGTTTGCTGAGTTTCAACGAAATCAGAGGTGACGGGTGAAATGGTCTGGTTGAATTGAAGAGGAATGACGCCATGAAAAAAGTGACATTTCTAGTGTATTCGCAGTTGTTTTCCGTTTAGTAATGCATGGTTTGCTGCAGGAATGTTCAAATTTTAATTTGGCGTAAATGCAGGAGCGGTTCGCTTCGGTTCGAAGCCGGCGTCCGAAAATTTCAACTCGCAATGCGGCGATAAATAAGGGCATGTTTAATGCATGAGTCCTGGATGCGCAGGCCGGCAGCGCATTGGCGCGCTTTGATCGATGCATTATTCATCTGTTCGGCGGCGGCGGAAAACCGGCGAAACGTTGAAAACCCAACGAATGTTTGTAGCATTTTCACGCGTGCACGCCACCGTGTTGTTGTATACTTACTGCACTTCACTACTCGCGATGTAGGGATTATTCTCGCGAAAATCCGTCGAAATGATTTAATTGCCAACTCGAGAGTCTTGAAGCATCTGCTGCTTACAGATAACGAAACACGCAAGGAAATGATCCCCATTTACATGCTTCTCTGAATCTATATTTACACAGGTGGATGCAACTTAAAAATGCAGCTTCTGGCAGGCATGTTCAATTGTGTTTGGCATTTTTAGCAAAGAAGGCATGTAATGTTTGGCCCGAAATATTGTACAAAATTTACCATCTCTCGGTATTTTTAGTTTATGCAACTTTTATTCCGGTTGAACCACACTACACTGACCCCAATATTCTGTATCTCTCAACAATGTCGTTATGCAACGATTTTTGTTTGTTAACGAATTTTGGGATTCTGCAACTTTACAACAGTCGTTGCTAACCGACATTTTCGTTGATAGGCTTGCCAGGTTTCGTCGATGTAACGAGTACTCATGCTTGTGTTATTTTACCTTTATAAAAGTATGTGAATAATATAAATTAATGCGGTACTCTATGGAATATTAATTAATTAATAATAATTAATATTTTTAATTAATTAATAATAATTAATATTTTTAATTAATTAATAATAATTAATTAATATTAATGAGGTGAAATACAGAGGAGTGGATCAGATCACACTCTTTAAGTACCTTCAAAATTCAAATTAGTTGGCTGCCATTTGTTGTTTTAACATTGGGAAACTTATGGCATTATTTCGGTGTGAGGAACATGATACTGAACGACTAGAAAAAGCACATTGAAATGCACCGATGTTTTAAACTTATATATAATGAATTGATTTTAATGGGTAATATTTTTCAGAGGAGGGTGTATTCAGGTTCTAAGAGAAATTAGAGGCAGTAGTAATCCAACAACAAAAAAATATATAACAAATATTTTCTTAGACAACCAGCGTGTCCCACGTCATTTTTAATAAACCGGGTTTAGTGCAGTCAAATATGTTCTTCCTAAGATTAATATTCTGTTCAATTTCATTTAATTAAATTTCAAATTGAAAAGAAATTGAAAGATTTTTGTTGGTTATGTTTTCTTACAGCTATATTCACGTTCATGCTGGGCTTCTAAACATGTCGAACTGATTCATTCACTCACAATTCAAGGTCACATGTTCAACGACACAGTTATAGAATACCCTCAACGAATTTTTCGTTCAAAGTGGCATTCGTTTGTGAACAATATCGTTACCAAACGAAAAGTTAGAGAATAGAGGGGTCAAGATAAAATTAATAAAAATATAATTGGAATTAACAAGAACTTTTTAAATTTAAAGGCAAGAATGTAAGAAATTCGTTTCACAGTCGAATTGATGATAAACAGAATTGAGATTAAGCATGAAATTAATTTGCGTCGTGAAAAGAATAGACTAATCAGACTAGGTTTAGGTTAGGCACCAAATGCACTGGTGGGCCGCAGGAGGTGAAAAGCTATCACAGTTCGGGGTAATTAGATCGTGCAAGATTCAGTAACGAAAGGCCAAAAGCGGCAACGCAGCGCGCTTCGAAATAGAATAGTTAATCGCGGCGGTAACGGCAATTGTCCGACGAGAGCGCAACCCTTGCCAGCGCGACGTTTTACTTATTCAAATATCGCGTGCAATTTCGTGCGATGCGCACATTGTCGTCGCGGCCGGCTCCCCGATGCGTGCGAATACATGCATGCGGCGAGCATAATAAAAGCGCAAATTCGCGAAAAGGCGGCGCACGAAACGAAACCCGTTCGGGCGAAGATGTGTGCGTATGCTGCATGCGCAGATGGCAGCAACCATTTTATTGGGGTTCGCGACCGGACGCATGCACACATTCATCCTTTGGTCAGTTTCGCACATAGAAAACGAGAGAAAAAAATGCGAAAATCGCGCATGAAAAGCGCAGGGGCCCCCAGCACGTGGGAAAGCCAACCGACATTCGCGCACCGCATCCACGACGATCTCTCATATGTTGCTCTGTTGGCCTGTTTCAGGTGAGTTCGCGATTCCCATCGCTGCGAGCCATTCAACCATCCATCGATGTGCAGTAAGTCCTTCACGTCATGCGGGAAGCCAGAATTGGCAAATATCCGTATGATAAATGGAAAGTAATTGGATTGGCAGTCAATTAAGAGAAGTCTCGGTCTAGCTGCCTGCGAGTCGCAAGCCGGTTATTTTGAGCGGCTGCGAAGATGCGCATTTATTTGAACGAACATTTGCGCGATGAGTATGACGAATGAACGGAGGTTATAAATATGTTCAGATTGTATCGCGACGGCCAGCCGGGGGGGACAGGGCATTCACTCACTCTCTTGCCGTCCGTAATCACATCGCACAGTTGAAGTGCGCATTGGCTTCTTCTTTCTTACGCATTGCAGATTATGCAGATTATAACTGACTTGTATTTTACCTTCAATGCAGATTTAAACGTTTCAAAAAAATTGAAAAAATGGTTTGTCTTTTTATTCGAAGCTATAATTTTTCCATTTAAAATTACATTGGTGCACAATTATTACGCCTATTATCGAATTTTAACACGTACCTGGTTCATTAAAAGCCACGTTAAATTTCCTATTAAGTACTGCTAAATTTCGATGGCATAATAATCTCTGCTAGACGTTCTAAGAAATTTCTCACAATTATGTTCAAAATCCCATGTAATTAGATAGGACATGTTTTTCATATTACATTTGCAATTTTAACATAGCCACACTAATAGGACACTCTGTAAGCCCAGTGCAATGAATCTCCGTTAAATTTTCTATCTACACACCTTAAAATTCGATGGCATATGTGCTGTAAGTCATATACAATTTCATCCGATCTTGCTCAATTTATATGTAATTAGATATGTTTTTTCATGCTTCATTTGTAACTTCAAGCCAGTCACACAACTCGGAATTTCCACGTCATTAGATAGGACTAGTTTTCAGGTTACGTTTGCAATTTAACGTAGTCCCACTAATTCGATGCTCTTAACACATAGTTCATTGAAATCGCCGTTAATTTTTTTTGTCTACGCCTGTTAAAATTCGATGGCATATGTGCTGGAAGTTATATGCAATTTCATCAGAATTGGCTCAATTACAAAGGGCATGTTTTTCATGTTACGTTTGCAATTTTAAGATAACCACACTAATCGCACGCTTTTTAAACATGATTCACTGAAATCCTGATTAAATTTTAAATCCACATGTGATATACATCCAATACATACAAATATGTGCTGGAAGTTCTTTGCAATTTCATTCGGTGTTCCTCAATTCCCACGTAATTAGATAGGACTAGTTTTTCAGGTTACGTTTGCAATTTTAACATAGTCCCACTAATCCGATGCTCTTAAAATCTAGTTTTTTTTTCGACACGTGTTAAAATTTGATGGCATATTAATATGTGCTGGAAGTTGTATGTAATTTCATCCGATTGTGCTTAATTACAAAGGACATGTTTTTCACATTAAGATTGCCACGGTAATCGGACGTTTTTATAGGTTGTTCATTCAAATCCTGTACGTTAAAATTAAATGGCGTTATAATATGTGATAGAGGACATATAGGCGATTTGTAGTTGCTTCCATGTAATTTGAAATTGCCAAAAATCTGTGACTAGCTTTTCGTGGCTAACCAATCGAGATCCTAGACTTTTGCCAAAAGATTAGCGCACGCACAGGATCCATTCTTCACAATGTTTTATTGCGCTTGACTTGCGAGGACGCGTGGCGTGTTGCTTATCCGCGAGTTTACGATCCTAATCCGAAAGATATCAACTAATTGCACGTTAGACGCCAGCCATCATTCTTATTATGATTGCTATTATGTATACGTAACGCACGAAATTACACTTTAATAACACTCGCGTATCTTGCACACAAATCCTTCACGAAGCACACCGACGAGCGCTAGAAAATCGTGTCGTGTTTGCGGCACAACGCGATATTTGATGCGTCATTCGATACGAAAGCCTTACACACACATAATGTCATGCTGATCTGAGGGAATGATTTGGAAACCTATTTCGTTGCTACTAGAACTCGATCTCCGGCGACGCTCCAATTGCGCCGCATGGCATTTTCCCTATGGTTTACATCGAACTATGGTGTCTGGTAATTAGTACAATTTGGAGTTTGTGCATTTGCGAGTAACGGTTTTATGGTTACCTTGTCGTAAATCACGTTGCAGCGCGTCCATGAGCACCGCCACAATGCGAAGAGACGGCTAGCTAGCTAGCGTCAAGCAAATAGCGGAAATTTATCATAATTGGACAGTTTACGAATGCATTATGGTGATTTATAGCAAAATTGCGATAGATTGACAAAGCTAATGATTATTTTGACAGGCGTGCGTGCCAGAGAAGCGTGAGACTGCTGAGGGAAGCATTGCTGTTCACAAAAAGTCGGAACTTGGAGATCATTACATGTTCTTAGGTCATTGTGTTTTAATTTGTTGTTCGTTATGAATCTGCACACTACTTTGGTGATATTCTATTTCTATTAAATAATTCAATAGCACTTAAACTTCGTTAAGATTCATTAAAAATATTGCATATTTGCATTAATGCACTAATTGTTTTCATAACCAAATCCGCAAGGAAGCGATAAAATTATCATTCGCCGTGGTTTTGTTGGCAATTTTCACATAGCCACACTAATAGGATGTTCTTCAGACTATGTTCATTGGATTTCTCGTTAAATTTACTATCGTGCACTGCTAAATTTCGATGGTATAATAATCTCTGCAAAACGTTAGAAGCAATTTCTTACGATTATGTTTAAAATCTTATGAAAGTAGGTAGAACATTGTTTTCATGTAACGTTTACTATTTTAACATTGCCACACTAATCTGACGCTCTTCGAACGTGGTTCATTGAAATCCTTGTTAAATGTGCAATCCGCACTTGTTAATATTCGATAGCATGTTAATATGCGCTGGGTGTTAGTTATATGTAGTTTCTTTCGATTTTGCGAAAATCCCATTTAACTTAATAGGACATGTGTTCCATGTTGCGTTTGCAACTTTAACATAGCTACAGTAATCGGACACTATTCGAACGTAGTTCATTGTAGTCCAGATTAAATTTGCTATTCATACCTATCAAGATTCGATGGCATAATAATATGTGATAGGAGATTTAGACGATTTGTCGGTATACGTAGTGATGCAAAATTCTTGAGAATAAATTATTGGAAAATACTCTCGAGAATATTCTCAAGAATATTTTCGTGAATTTTATCCATTTGGAGAATTTTCTCTTTTCAGGCTCGAAATCATTTTGTTATAAAAAAAACAAAAACAAGCCTTAAGAGAGAATATTCTCATAAAGAATTTTCGAATAGAGAATATTCTCGAGAATATTCTTTTGAAAATATTCTCTTCTTACATCTCTAGGTCCAGCCAAATAGGAGCAAAAGCGGTGGCTGGGGTTTTGTCGCACATCATTTAGCATCAGTGCTAAATGTTTTCTTAATGGGCGAATGGTACCAATTTGAATCCCTAAATTAATCCCCCAGGAGTAAACTGAACTTATCAGAGAGTGCAGTTTGGAAGTTTAATAAATCAAAATAAATTAAGGGTATTATAGTGGTATTATACAAACGTTCGACGTGCCATACCTTTTCTCTTTTTTATATCAGCTCCAGATTAAATCTCTCTTATTCTTTGTCGACTTCCTGTCGAGCTGGGCGAAAAATATATAAATCAACAACGATGTTTATCGGCTCCACCGTTTTGAAAGTTTTTATGGCTGCGTTGCAGCGTTAAGTTAATGTATGGTGAACAAAGTTACTTCGTAATAAGTTGCAGTTTTATAGGTGTTTGGCAATCCTCGCGCAATTCCAATTTCATTTATTTCATCGCATAAACCCCACCTGGGTCCGCAAAGAAAGCACTTCCATTATTTAATAGCCGAACGCTAAGAGTGCATTCCATCCTCAGCGCCGCAAAGGAAATCCATTGTTTTCCGTGGCCGGCGTGTTGTTTTCGAGGGCTTAGTGCGCACCCCGCTGCGCTGCCTTCCGCTGTGGCCTTGTCGATTGGGTCGTCCGTCGCTTGCCGAATCCTCCGGGCCGCCGCCACCACCACCACCACTACCACCCCCCGCCGCACAATAGGGAATATTTAAGAATTTCTGGCCAAAATACGAACAAATGTAGCTAGGGGCTTGCAATTTTCAGCAATTGTTTCGTGTAGAGTGTTTCGGATTATAGAACACATACTAAAACAAGCAGTGTGTGCTTTAATTAAGATATCCAATTGATTTAAATATAGTTTATACAATGTCTTAAATGTCTTAAAGCCAAATGTCTTAAATAAGGTTACTACTACTGTTTTTACCTGTACTTACATTTTCAGCATTTACATAATACATAATTTGATTAAAAATACTAAATAACTTATTGCACATAAATAAAAATTAATTAATTTGCGAAAAACCTGCAATCACAATAAAAGGATTTTTTTCAGAATAGTATTTAAATAAAATGCACAAAAAATGCGAAACTATGGTTTTGGTTCTAATTTTCACAGTATTGTATGCAAAACTGTTAAAAACCATGATGCCGTTATTTGCCGGACTGTTTGTTTATACACATTAAAATAGGTATTTCAAGGAATAGTATTTTAGGGAAATCAAGTCGTATTAATTAGGATCGATAGGGCGGAGGAGACGGCGCTCCAAATGAGGTAATTTTACCTAACAATGGTACACACATTTAGTGATTGCGGGATGATAGCAATTGCGCTACAACTACACGTGATACGGCAGAACAGAATGCATTTTCGAGTTCCAGTTTTAGTTTGTAGCGAAGAAAATTTTTGTTTGCCCCATAGTGTTACACAGTGTTTAACCAAAACACTTATATATCTAATATTTTTAAAATATCATCCCATTGAGATGCCAACCTGACATTTTGTACCCAACTTTGTAATTATATTAAGAATTTATGGTTTTTTTTTTTTTAATTTTAAAACATGCGTTTTTTTAGAATTAACATTTAAAATTCTACGTCTAATTTTATTTCTAATTTTAAGACTGATATCATGTTGTATATCAAATGAAAGCTAGTTTAATGCTTAAAAAAATGCCTTACCTTTCTATCTTGCTTCCAGCTTAATATGAAACGTTAACTCATGTGCGTAACTAAATGCACATTTTTTTAAAACTTTGACACAGATTATAAACAAGCCAGAAGAGATTATTTGAGTTTTTCTTATATTGATACATATAATACAAAAAAAATCAACTCCATATAAAATAGTGAGGTCATTCGATTGGATCACTTGACATGGA
>JAODFX010050981.1:0-10126 GCA_027580035.1 Dorylogaster longipes | reverse complement strand
GAATGCTTGATCACACAAGGAGCGTGTTCGTTTGCATTGATCCGTTGCGCACATTGGTCAAAGTACGAATCATAATGAGCATATACCAATCATGCTCACTTGAATTGCGACGGACGAAAGGTGCATTGGCATTTGGTAATTCTTAGGTTAAACTTGTCATCCATCACGTCTGAACTTATTTACTAGTTCTATCAACTAAGTTAAGAACTATTCAAAATGTCTAAAGTAACAGCTCGCTTAAAGACAATGAAAAAAACGGTAGAGAAAGTAAGTCATGGGAAAATAAGGACAAATATACCTGCGGGAATAGCAGCCGCTGGCCCCCCACTTGGCCCCATGTTAGGTCAGCGAGGTATCAATATTCAAGCTTTCTGCAAAGATTTCAATGAACAAACAAAAGATATCAAAGAAGGAATACCCCTGCCATGCAGAGTTTCAGTTAATCCAAATAGGACCTTTGAAATTACAGTTACTAAGCCACCAGCAGTGTTTTTCTTGAAACAGGCAGCAGGCATTCAAAGAGCTGCTATGCTTCCAGGTAAATAAATATTTAACATCATTTACTTACTTCTTATTTTGCCACTCTGCTTAACTTTAGGACAGGAAGTATCTGGAAAGGTGACATTGAAACATATTTATGAAATAGCTTTAATCAAATCACAAGATCCAATGCTGCAAGTGTACCCATTAGAAAGAATATGTAAGATGCTTATTGGTACAGCTCATTCTTGTGGAATTGAAGTTGTTCGAGATTTGGATCCCCAAGAATATGGAGAGTTTTTAAAAGAAAGGGACATAATTATTGAAGAGCAGAAGAAGGAATTACAAGAAAAAAAAGAGGCAAAAATGTTAAGAACAGGGTAGATTTCATAATACATTTGTATATATATAGTATTTAATAAAGTATAATAGAAACATTTTTGTAAGTGTTGGTCATAATTAGAGTATGAATGCATGATCATACAAGGCGTGTGTTCGTTACTTTCATTTGTAAAACTACGAATCACAATGAGCATCTACTAATCATGTTCATGTAATCATGCATAGCAGCTATCTTCTGCAAGCATGGGTTGGTATGTTGGGTGGCCTAAGGACGAGTACAAAGTTCAAACTTTAAACAAAAACAAATGCTAATAGCTTTACAGGTTGTAAATAAGATTACCGGTAATAAAATCGTTTTAGTAATTAACAATTATCAATGGCTAGTTTGGTTTAGATCATATAATATGCGGTAAGTGGGCGTAACGTAATGACCGTAACGACTTTGACTGTATGACGGTCGAATTTCACGAATTTCACCTTGAAGCATGCGCTGCTCCCGCAGTTCGCTTGAGTTGCTTGGACGAGTTCGGTTCATAGGTTCGTAGCGTTCATAGGTTTCGTAGGTTCCTAGCGTTCCGTAGTGTTCGTTGGTACCTGACGACCGGGTTGTACTTGACAAAGTGCGCTTACAAATCCGCAGGATGTCAGCGAAAGTGACGCAATGAAGTATTTATACACGCTACAACAGCAAGTGGTGCACAGCTCGGTGTCGGATGTGCTTGTCGCGCCTGAAGAAAACGCGAACGCTGCACAGCGCGCTTGGTGAGTGTCCGTGGTGGCGAACTTTGCAGTCGTCCGCGAGAGCCGAATATCGTTAGCGTTACGGAAGATTACCTTGTCGCGGGCCGTTCCACAAAACGCGCATAATTACGTAAGTGTAATGTGTTTGCCAAAAGTCCTGCGGTGACGGCCTCGTGCGAAAACAATCTTCTAGTCCGCATACTTGGTGCAGTCGAAAGTGAAATTGCAATCAGCACAACGAAGCATGAATAACCACTATCATTCGGTTTTCTTACATATAGTAAGGGCTGCACGGTAGTCACGCATAAGGGTAAGCATTGACAGTGCAAAAATCTTCGTCGTTTGTTCACGTTCCATGTTGAACTGCTCAGCACGCAAGCTCTGTATGAATCCAAATTACCGTACAATCAATGTTCGTCCGTTTCCGCCCCTACCGGTGACCTAAGTAGAAATACATATTCATTTAATAAATAGTTACAACTTGCTTCCTACTCTATAATGTGCCGGTTTCAGTGTATTATACGATTGCATTGAGCCAAGTATTGGGGTACATATGACCCAATTTATTTTTCATGCAGAAATTGAGAGTTGACTGTTGCTATCGAATAGGACATTCAGGGAAACATCGTGACGGGCCACGATATTGCTCAGTCTGAAATAGTTTTTCGAAGCTCTATATTGTTTGATTTCCATTTATTTATTTATGTCTTTAATGAATGTAGTCAAGTTATTTGAAATATTAAAATTTTTTAAGCATAAAACAAAAGCCACTTTTAAATAACAAATCATTTCTCTATTCCTTTTAAACTGCCGCAATTGCGTATTTTTCAATTCGAAGTTCGCTTTAATAATTGATGTTTACGTTCAGAATCCGTGTTTTGGACGTTGAGCGCATTTAAAAATTAAATTAACAAACTTATTGCGATGCTTTTTTGGCGTTCCTTGGGTGTAGTACATTTGCCAGCGAAAATACAAGAGTGTAAGAGAGTATTTATAGCACATAATAACCTGCAGTAATGTGTACGTTTAATAGTAAATTAATTGAGTTTGGCGTTTCCTAAAAATATTAAAATGCCTTTAATGTGAGAATCGGATTCAAGTAAATCATGCACACACAGCTGCCAGTTACAGTTCCATTTTCTAGAAAAGGCATTTCAATCTAGATTGGAACTCATCGAATCATTAAATACACACATAGTACATACATGTACATAGGTATATCGAGAATAGTCTAGTTGCATGTAGGTTGCTGTTTTTTTGCTCTGTCATGTTGGGAGTTTAATTAGTATGCGCTGTTTCAAGGATGAATGCTTTTTCCAAAAGCGTAATGGTTAATGTGAATGAGTTGCCTTAAAAATGAATACATCGTACATACGTGTAATGTACTGATTTGCGATTAATATTATGCTAGATATCGCTGTGCAGCTACAGTAATTCCCAATAGAGATAAATACATTTGTCATAAAATTAAACTTGTTACAACGTTTTTTTTTTATCTTCAACTCATGAGCTAAAACCAAATAAGTGAAATTTCCGGCTACCAATCAGTGTAACACTAAACAAACTTTTGTTTGACATAGACTTTAAAATTTTTTAATTGTTGTTTTAAATATGTTTTAAAATTTACAACCAGCTTGTATATAAATTAAACATTACCGGACGTTATAGTTTGATAAGAAGTTTATTTTTGTAAGTTAATATTGTGCTTCTAAGGAAATACCTACATATTTGAATGTCAAACTGTTACATTAAATAATCTACGTTTTCCACGTAGAGTAGAAATTATGCACGTCGATAAGATTAAAAATCAATAAATCGCAAATTATAATTTAATAATTTGTGACAGGCGATTTCCCACGTCTAAATTTTTAACACGAATATTTGATCATAATATATTGTGGCTTTTGTTTCGTGATGACTGCTAGTATTTGTAAGTAGCTAATAAGTATGTGTTATATGTTCACGAGTTATGTGGAGTGCAGTGGATGGCATTGGAATGACTAATCAATTTCTTTTGCCTGTTGCAGGTTGGATTGTTTCCTATAAGTTCTTAACAATTTTGAAAAAGCGCAAAGCACAATGACAATAAATCAACATCCATTAAATTACAAACATTGTCTAAGTTTAGATAAAATGTAGACAGGACGAAAGACGAAGCTCGAAAGTACAAAAAGAAAGTTTAATACGTTTCACGTAAATGTAGTTATCATATTTATATATTAAATAGTCCAGCTTCAAAACGTCGGTCAAGATTAAAATTTTCCGATTGGCAATGGATAAGAAGCGGAGTCCAATGCCGTCAAAGATGAGCAACAAGGTAAAGCAGACGCACACGGGAACCAGCGATAGCGAAGCGAGCGTGGAAACCAACAGCTTGAGCGCGGAGAGTGTTGGCGAACATCAAAATCAGCCACCGAAGCCGCCAGCACGAAAAAAAGGCAGAAGGAAAGGTTCTGACTGGGAGATTATGGAAGGGCTGAAAGATGGGCAGAAGTTTGAAAAGAAACCGAACGTATTCAGCGGTTTTCTGCATAAAAAACGCAAATGGCCATTGAAAGGTTGGCATAAGGTAAGTTTGTAAAGTATTGTTATTACGATTTTCTTATAATGTGTAAATATTGATTTTCTAGCGTTTTTTCATCTTAGATAAAGGGATTTTAGTGTACGGCAAAGGGCAGAACGAAATCAACAAGGGTAAGGTGCACGGGTCTTTGGATATTGGTTTGTCCGTGATCTCTAGTAAGGCCACACGTCGTCGAATTGATATTGACGCTGAGGAGTTCATCTACCACTTAAAAGCAAAGACGGAGGAGGCGTTTAAAAACTGGGTGCATCAGCTCACTATTCATCGACTTTATAGGCAACATATACTCAATTATGGTACAAAAGTAGGCACACTTTTGAACACCAATAGCGAAGATAGAAGTAAGATGTCGTATTCGGCTACGTTGGCAAGTACCATAATTTTGCTTGTAGAATTACCTCTAACTCCAGAAATAGTTAGTCGTGATGGGAGTTTAACGCGAGGGCTGAAGCTAGGCAATGGCAGCCGGCTCTCCACATGGCTGATGGACGCTGCTACTTCTATTGAACAAGTACAAAAGGACGCGACGCTGATTGAATTAAATCTGACCCAATTGACGCGTCTGCTGCATGCCATTGAATCTCAGGGATCGTCGAATTCAGCGTACGGAGAAACGGAGGTTCGTGTTGCTGCACTTGGTTGCGCGTGATTGGTTTATCCTCTTTTATTCAACATGCACAATAAGCAGCTGATGAACAGGCCAATTAACATAGATTCACTAATTGTATAAATGTGCGCGTGATTGAAATATAAATAATGCTGGTTTTGGGCAATAATCTCTATATATCTTAGTGTACATTCGCGGCCGGTCATCGTTTGGCAAGAACATCGTCGTGGTGTTTCCGACTCGTTCGAAGCACGAGTCAAAAGACGTTTTGTTCATTACGCGTGAGTACTCGTAGCATGTCAGCTCTGGGCCAAGGATTTTCATGCGAAATTCGAGTTTGATTCAACTTATCACCTATCTTATAACAGTAATTACCCGTAAGCCTTTAAGCAATTGCATAATTCATAAATTAACATCGTTCATCAACAGCAGAACATCGAAGTCATGTTTGAATTGGACGTGTGTTGTTATTGAGGTTCTTACAATTTTGTGCTGATTTCGTGTTATGTCATAAAATACTAATTAAGTCTGTTTTATTTGCAGTCTTTGGGAGAAGGTTTGTCTCCCAACGTAAAGAAAGGGAAAAAGTTTGGATTGAAAAAGAAGAAGTCCGCGAAGGGTGGTAGTGTGGACCTTACCATGACTTTCAACCGTGCCGCCATTTTGGATCCTGACAACACGTCACCGCTTTCAAATTGTTCCGCGCTCTCTGTATCTCCAGGTGCCACAGGTAACGGAGTGACTTTGCTACCTGCGTATCCGTTAGGTGCACCACAGAGTTTACCTACCGATCACAACTCCGACAGACATTCCTATTCCGCCCCGGACAATCAAGCTAGAGAAGATTTTGTATTTCTCGCGAAAAATGGTAAGCACTCTAACAAGTTTGGACCCCTTCATTTATTTAATTTTACCCGTTTGTAGTATTAAGTAATCTTAAAATGGTTGCGATCACGATGTCAACTGAACGTGATCGACTACGGGCAGCATTGGAGGCGGAGGCAAATGTTCAAACCATGTCAATTGCGCCTAGCAACAGTAACTACGTGTCCTCTTTGAGAGCAACTCTCAACCAAGCGATCCAACAAAATGGCGAATTAAAGTCACGCCTCAACAAAGTGCATGAACTCGCCGACCTCTGCGATTTATCTTCGGTTGATCCTATTTCTGAAACAGTATGTTTTCCCTACTTACCAACTTACAAAACACAATAGCACAAATGGCAATTGCTTAAGACTAGTAATTTCCTTCTCCCCGTTGATTGCAGCATCGTCCTTTTCACAACTCGCTAAGCTATAGTAGTTCGTGTATAAGCGGTAGTGAGTTCTTCGACGCCGAGGAGCTCGGCAATGAGAAATCTGTAACGGAAGACGTTCATGAAGACTTTGAAGCGGAGGTACGCACACGTGGTAGTGATAGCAGTTCCGAGGCAGGGTCACTCTCGAGTGGAGAGGGGAGCATCAGCTCAGAATCGGAACTGGGGGCAGACTACAGCCAGACTAACAGTTTGGTCGTGAATAAATTGGGAAGTGGGTTAACGGGTAGAAGGACAACATTACCAGCTCCGCGCCCGGATACCGAGGGGTTATCTTTATGGAATCTTCTATGCAAGAATATTGGCAAGGATTTGTCACAGATCAGCATGCCCGTTGCGCTCAACGAACCTCTAAATATGCTTCAGCGGCTTTGCGAAGAATTGGAGTATTCCGAGTTACTTGATAAAGCAGCGGAACTGGACGACCCATACGAACGCATGGTACATGTAGCTGCGTTTGCCGTGAGTAGTTATGCAAACTCGACCAGTCGTGCGGGGAATAAACCCTTTAATCCCCTGCTGGGTGAGACGTATGAGTGCATTCGAGAAGACAAGGGGTTCAAGTTTATAGCCGAGCAGGTTTCGCACCATCCGCCCGTATCGGCATGCCACGCCGAGAGCAGAAATTTCACATTTTGGCAAGAGGCCAGAATTAAAACCAAGTTCTGGGGTAAAAGTATGGAATTTCAGCCCATGGGAAATGTACACTGTTTATTGCCGCGAACGGGTGACCTATATACTTGGAATAAAGTTACTACCTGTGTACATAATTTGTTCAGTGGTCAACGATGGGTAGATCAATATGGCGAGTTGCACATTTCCAATGGAAGGATAAGTTGCAAGTTAACTTTTTCTAAAGCTAGCTACTGGTCTGCTAAGAAGCATGAGGTAATAGTTGATGAATAAAAGTTTGTTTTTCTTGCAATTTATGCATGTATTTTTGCAGAATTGATAATAATTGAACTGTTTTAAAATGAATGTTTCTTATTCTTTAGATTGTCGGCGCAGTTTACGACGAATCAGGGAAAATTGTATACAATCTTTTTGGTAAGTGGTCAGAAGCATTATATTGTGGGGTTGCACCCTCAGCTCGCTGTATATGGCGTGCTGGGACATTGCCACCTAATCATGAGCGTTACTATGGGTTCACCCGTTTTGCAATGGAACTTAACGAATTGGGCCCGGATGCGCATCTGTTACCACCGACCGATACACGTCTTCGTCCAGATCAACGTGCCCTCGAAGTTGGGGACTTAACAACGGCTGAAAATTTGAAGCTCCACTTGGAGTCAGCTCAACGTGATCGCCGGAAGGCGCGTGAAGAATCCAAACAGAAGCATGATTCTGAATGGTTCTCACATCGAATAGACGATAAGGAGGACATATGGGAATACAATGGCAAGTATTGGGAGGTTAGAAAGAATAATGGTTTTTCAAATATGTCTTTTACGCCTCTGTGGTAGCGACTTTAATCTTCAATCTCACTTTATGTTTTCATATATTTTAACTATCGCCAAGTTTAAAATTGTTAGAAGCAGATAAATAATTCTAGAAGCAAGCTTTCCATATTATCATGAAAGCTAACTGCAAATATTTTGAAAATGAAAATGCATACAAAAACACCAAAAATAATTAGATAGACACTGATGTAAAAATATGCTTGCAATTGCAAGCTAAGTGTACACATTAAGTCAAGATGGCAACAGGGGAAGCTTAATACGCAGGTGCTGTTCTGTCTCTAGATTGTAACAAAATGTAAATCGTTAAAATGTGGAATAACGCATATATTATTATTTGCTGGTCTGACTTTGTTTGTATATACCACATATATGAACAATACGGGTAGATAAGATAATTAAATTATTTTGTATTTCAAAGAGAATCAATTGTTATTAATAATTCTATGAGAATTTTTACTAAGTATTTAAATGTGTGCAAAGGGGAAGGCTGCTATTGTGATTGACAATGTAGCTTACTTGCGTGCATCATTTTTCAGTATCTTGAGGAATGTTTACAAATAAAACAAGTCAACACAAACTGTAAATAAATTATGTTAGGTGTAATCCTTCGCAAAGATTGCAATTTAGTTATTAGAAGGCATGAAATATGATGTATTTATAAGCATAGAATGAAAACAATGTGAACATGTTATTACATATATTTCAAATGGGTGAGGTATAAAGTACAGGTGTACATTGAGGATTAAGTAGTACAGAGAAGACAAAAGGTGTTTAATATGAGATGCATACATTAAGCGCTTTAAATGAACGAATATTTGCTTTAAAGCTAATGCGGCCTCTCGTTATTTAGTTGGAATTAATATAGACCGCATAAAAATTATTCACAATTTGTACACAATACATAAGAACCTAATCAATATCTATCAATAACGCTACACATTGAAAATTATTGAGGTTGAATTCGATTTCATGTCGCCTTTATATGTACAATCCAGTAAAATTTTTATGTATTTGCGACATTATTGTCGCTAATTTAGCGGCCTATATAAAATTCGAAAAAGCCATGAAAATATACACATAACTGTTTTGTGATATTGTCATCATGATTTCGAGAACCATTGTATACCGAGTCGGTTACTATGCGAACAACTACCAAGTTTTGGAGTCAATATTAGATGAAATATTTTGTCTGGTAAATATGTAAGAAATATTAATGAGTAGTTGATTTAGCTGAATAAATGAAACTACAAAATAAAACGTTTAAAAATGAAAACGCCCTAATAAACAAGCTTTTAATTGAAATGATTTATCAGCAATCACACTGCAGCAACTCGCATAATAATTACCTAATAATAATTTCCTAACGATAATTCAGTGAGCCTCTACGCTCAATCAATTGAGCTACATTCGACATAAATTAACAATTTGCGTGGAAATGCACCTGCTATACGACGATAATCAATGAAGTTCTGTACTATATTATATATTATTGCTTTTGTAAAACTATTCAAACCTCACATATGGTATAAAGTATTATGGAAATTAATAGTCTTTGTTAAATTTGTGATTACAAGTTACTGTTACTAATAAATTTTTGGGCTACTATGTTATTCGCTCCCATCTACTTGAAATTACTAACTTCACATATGATTTGTTATGAGCAACATGGCCAATAAATACTCAATACTTATTGTCAGTCTAAACTAGAATGTAGTTCAGTGCACACAATTAAGTGAATTGTTTGCCAATTTATTAAATCATTATATCTTCACCAGGAAAAGTTTAAATACAGTTCAGGCAAGTTTAACTACAGCACCACGGAACCTACCTGTGCATGACAAATATTAATTATTCCTTAATTTTATTCTGGATTCTAACTAGGGCTGGCAATGTTATCCGGATTATCCGGATATGCAAATAATACTTTATCCGGATAAAATATAAGACTGATACTTGGGGTGCGTTCCGAAATGCGATCATAGTGCTCATAGCGCTCACAGTGCTCAAGAGCGTTCCGAAATCGTTCACGATGCTCACGGTGCTCTCACGCGTGCTTACGCGTGCTTACGGTGCCTCACCTCTTGAGCAATGAGCACCGTGAGCACTGTGAGTAACTGTGAGCGTTGGCTCCGTCTCCGTCTCCATTCGTTTCTATACGTGTATCCCTATCCGGATAAAAATAAGTATCTGGATGGAACGATAATATCTGGAGAAATTTTGACAAGAATATCCGAATACCAAGGACAATGTCACTCTAATCATGATTGATTATTTCTATGCAACCGTCGGCAAAGCAAATTTTGATGAAGTTTTTAGGGATTATTCCTGGCTTGCTTGGCTTGTGGGATTACATGCCTGCTTGTTTCCACTGTCGCTCGATTTTTGAGATTGTCCAACTTTTTTAAAAAGTATTTACTTAACATCACTGCCGAAAACGCCATGATAATTCACGACGCATACATAGCCTGCGAATAGGCTCGATTACATGCAGCAAGCGGCCGAAGCTATGTAATCCGTGTCGGAGCAGCATTTCGCCGCCTACTCTACTGCCTACAAATAAACGTGACACGCTTAAACGTGTTAGAGAGAGAGAGAGA
>JAODFX010050980.1:0-18808 GCA_027580035.1 Dorylogaster longipes | reverse complement strand
GAGCCCGCACTCAGATTTCTAATTTGGTCCATATTAGGTCCCACGAGTAGCTAGAAAATAAAAAGTCACTTGCAACAGAGCCCCGCATGCTAGAGGCTAATTGAAACCGGAGGTCGCCTGGTATCCAGAGTTCGCATATTCGAGACTAATATTCCAATTAGCCATGCAACCATGGGTACATGCTGTTCCACCGTAGTTTGGGGAGTTTGTTTATTGTGAGACTCTTCTCATTTGGCCCAGACAGTTAAACCAAGGCCCTTTTTCACCTTCTGCCAGCGAGATATGACCACATACAGCATTAGGTTACAGATATGTTTCCTACTCGGCGTAGGCGGGCCCAACCGAACAGGGGCACCGTTCCTCTTTGTGCAGGCCTAAGCCACGACGCGACAGCCGAGCGTGGTTGGTGGTACTTTTAGTGTGAACCAGGGTGCAGCGCGAGCAGCTTGTACAACCATCGCACCCCCTTGTACAACCATCGCACCCCCTTGTACAACCATGGCACCCCGCCGTACCTACCATACTCAGACACGGAGCACTCCCTTAGGGACGGTTAAAGAGTAATGGGTTTGCTGTGTCCGCACCTTACTCTTCCCCTCGCCTAACCGGGTCATCACTCGCCTACAGGGACGGGTGTGGAGTAAGGGGTTTGCTGTCTCCGCACCTTGCTCTTCACCGCGCCTATCCAGGAAGCCTACGCCAGCGCAGCACCAGGAAGCCTGCACCAGGTGACCAGCCGGCCCAGCGGGACACCTTCTACCCCCAGGAGCGATCCGAACGCCAACACCATCTCGGAGCACCCCCACAACCCTCAAACGTTCACACGCTCATCACACCACCACCAGGCAGCGAGTGCGCCATTTGCCGCCCAACGTGCGGGGCTCGAGTGTTACAATATTACATGTCAAACGCTTAATAGATTATATTAACCCTCGGATGGCGGTGTGCTCCAAACCTACACCGATGGCCATGTGGGGTCCTTTAGGGACCTCAGTGAAAAGTCTCTTAATTTTAGCTTGTTAATAATTTTTTTGTATTTAAACAGTGGATAAACGTATATAATATAATTCTCCATAATTTTTATTTAAAAATTAATTTTATTTTCTCAAATAATTACTTGTTATAACAATTATTGCAAAATATTTCCACATTTTTATTGCGATGTTGACTGCAAACAAACTTCAAGCAACTACTACATCTAATATTTACTTTATTATCTGCAGCACGCGGACAGGTAGAGCACCGTCCTCTTTTTGACAAACGATCTAATTCTAATGAGGTAGAAGTCAATTCGTTTATACTTATTCCGCAGTCTTCAAGCGCCGTTCTAAGATGCCTTTTCATCCGCGGGATTTTTGATCGTTCTTCCATTTTTACATGTACTAGGGCTCGTCCAAGTTCCAGTAAAAACAATCTGCGACGACTCGTGTTTCGTTTTCGCCAATCCTGATATTTCTGTGTAAAAATGACAAATGCGTTCAGAGCAGCTACGTCAATGATATGCATAAATAATCTAAACGGCCATCGTGCCGTTTTTCTTGCGCAACTGTACTCTGCTACCAATTTGTCCGCGTTATCAACCGCTCCCTTTGTTGCATTGTAATCTATAATTATTTCAGGTTTTCCGTTTATATCGGACAAATCTTGATCGAAGTGTTGCGATGATAGGAGGTGAACCATTTTATTTTTTTTTTGGCACATAAGAAACCATTGTAAAATTTTCGTGGAAAGCAAATGTTGATGACTCTACCTCTTTGCATTTCTTGTTTATCTGCCATGGTGTATCAGGTTTATTTTTTCTTACAGTTCCTATCAGCGTCAATTTCTGTGTAAGAAGATAAGTTGCAAGAGGCACACTTGTAAAAAAATTGTCCGTTGTCACGCCTCTCCATGTATTATGATAAGGGCGGACAAGGTCAGACACAACCCGAAAACTTTGATTTTTTTCTGCCTTGCATCCAGCTTGTTTACCTGTATATACTTGAAGATTACATAAATAGCTGGTATTGACATCAGCCAGTGCCCATATTTTGATCCCATATCTTCCAGGCTTTGATTTGATATACTGGCGAAAACTGCACTTTCCTCGAAATTTTGCTAATTGTTCATCGATTGTAATGTTTGTTCCCGGTTCAAATGCTTTTATGGAATTATCAACAAACATGTCCCAAATTTCGGAAATAGGAGCTAGTTTATTTGTTTCTTTTCTATATCCTCTTGTTTCCTTGTCGTCAAATCGGAGGAATTTGCCGCAACGTAAAACTCCTGCAGTGAGCAAAATGCCAACAAAACAATCCAATTCATTTTCAGTCAGCGGTTTCCACGATCGTAGTTTAGATGGATTGTTTTCATTCCATGTGTGAAAATACTTGGAACCTTCTTGGTTAGTATGGAGACAAATTATTTGTTTCATTTCTTTAGTTAACAATAAATTTAATATTTCTAAAGGCAAAGTTGCATCGTCACAATATTTTGTGACACCTGGAGTTGCTTTTACTATATTTCGCGCTCGTCTTTTACTACCGGGGAAAGGCACATTTTTCCATTCCAAACCGGACTTTGCAATAAACGTTCGAGAATCATCGACATCTTCACTATCAACGGAATCATCTTCACGAAAAGTCACTTCAAATTCTGAATTTTCTTCGCTTGCAATCTCATCTTCATTTTCAGATTCAGATTCACACTCGCTTATTATTTCGAATTCAAAATCACTGTCACTGTCGTAATCAACTTTTTCCAACTCTTCATCGGTAAATCGTTGTTTGTTTGCCATTATGAACTGCTCTCCAGCAACTGGACGAATGCTAAGTTGTGCCAATATAGCGTGATATTTATATGTAATAATGACATCGATTAACAGTATTACCGTAGTATTACAGTATTAACAGTACTTAGAGCTTAATGTTAGAATTAAAAACAAGTGTTAGAAAAGGTAAAGTACATAATCTTGGTATTGAGAACGGTGCACATCGATGGCCATGTGGCGTATTAAAGGGACCCCAAATGGCCATCACTGAACAAAAACCTCTTAATCTTTGCAATTACCTCATTGATTTGAAGATTTTGGATTATTTTCTCTAACAGACATACTAAATAACAAATAGGTGAAGTTATGAGGCTTAAAGTCGAAAACACGATTAAATATCGACAAATAAGTTGTACTTGGGTCCCTGAGAGACCCCACACGGTCGTCTGAGGGTTAATAAAACAGTACTACCGAAAGCGGTAAAACCGTTTATACCAGGAGTTCCCAACGTTTTCTTGATCAGGGACCACTAATTTTTTTGGCAGGGACCACTATTTAGATGTAATAATCAAACTGAAACTTTAATTAAAAATCTAATATGAAAGTACATAAAGAAAAATATTTTTAGGATAAACTAATTCTGAATTAATGTGATTTCATGAGTTCGGCTATTCTAGGACTAATATTACTCAAAGCCAGAGGCATATCATCACTTACTTTCAAACAATTTCTCGCCTAGTTTTTTATTGCCAACAAAGCAGAAAATCCTTGTTCGCATATATAAGTTGTTTCTCGAAGTGTAGTGTAAGAAATTGCTTTTTTACATGAAAATGACTAAATTTTTAATAATTCGCGGACCACATTTTGGCTTCTTCGGACCACTGGTGGTCCACAGACCACTGGTTGGGAACCATTGCTTTATAGGGAAATAACGAAATAGAAAATACCGGTATCGAATATTGGTATTGAAGCCCGTCGCTATTGTCCACGACGAGAAATAACTATATGGCATTGATTGCACTTCACTTTTCGCGCAAACATGGCCAAAAGCAAAGCTAGTCGGTCAAACTCATAGTCGGTTCATCTTTAATTTTAATACAGTATTGTCTTTAATACATAATTTGAATAAGAACACTAAAAACATTAATTTACACAAATAAAAAGAAATGCAATCACAATTAAGGTTAGCGGCGTTCGGATTATCACGCTCTTCTGTATTCACAAAACAATAAGCTGCAAAACAAAAGTTGTTTATGCTTGCATCTATGTGCTTAGGTCCAAAGGAAATATCAGTCGGTGGATGGCAGCTGCTTCGGCGAGCTGGCGACTCCGAGACCATCTTCAAGTTCCACCGCACCGTAAAGGCGGAGCCGGGCGGCACGATCACCATCTGGTCAGCGGACGCCGGCGCCGACCACGAGCCGCCGTACAGCCTCGTCATGAAGGGTCAGCGCTGGGTTGTCGCCGACAACATGCTCACGGTGGTGCTGAACGCCGCCGGGGAGGAGGTCGCCACGTCGGAGCGCTGCCGCCGCCAGCTGTCCAGCGCCGCATCACGCCACCGCGAGTTCGGCTACCTTGGCGAGGACCTCCACCACCAGCAGGGCGATCCGCACGGCGACGAGAAGTGTCGCATCATGTAAGCCTCCGGCTGCCAACGCCGAAGCAAGATGGCGGTCGTCGCCATTACACTCTCGGATTTCGCACGTTTAAGCCCATTTCATAGTTCTTAAGTCTAAGTTCGAATAATCACGTAATCAAGTATTTTTCTCTCCAATTTGTTGGCAGCCAGTATTGCGCCCGATTTGTAATCTTTCGTTTCGCTCTTGTCGATGCATAATGCGCACTCGTCGGCACGAGCCTATGGTTTACCTGAATTCGTTTGCAATGTACGTATTGCTTCCGGCCTTCGAAAACGTCTTATCATGCATTTTTTGTTTTTGTTCTTCTTTTATATACGCGTCTCACCGTGTCGTCGTTGTTGTTCAATTTTTATGGAACGCAGTCCAGCGATGTTTTGTGTTCAGTTCTTTTGCTTTAGGATCGTAGACGGTATACATACGATATGCTACGGTAAGATATATTGAGTACAGAAGTTAAGATAGGAGAAGATTAAATGCAATCAATCCCGGTTAAATGATGTGCCTTTTCGAAAGCAGCAAGCAAGTTGAGATTCTCTAAGTATCGTAGAAACTATATCCTAATGCTAATATATTCATTTATATACTTTATATGAATTTTTATTGCTGGATCGAATAAATAGTCGATATATTTGTAGAAAAAATGTGTGTGGCCTTGCTTGCGACCTGGCGTTTACGGAATGTAGATTGTGCAATGACCATGTTCATGTTTGCTTTTGGATTTCGAGTTTTACAGGGTCATCTATATATGCTAGCATCATCTGTATTTATAAATGTGATGGCATTTGGGAATGTGAACCTGAGCACAAACACGCTTTGTTCTTTAGTGTAATGTGGTGGCAACGTAGAAAAAGTCACCAAAACTGCTTACGTTAATCCTGGATGAAGCTATGAAGAATATCTACTGGCATCACAGATAGATAAACGTCAATGGCGAGTGATTAAATCATCTATTGTTAACGGATGACATTGTTTTAATAGCAAACTCTAAAGAGGAATTGACGAAGAGCAGTGGATCGTATAGGAGTCAACCCAGACCAAGTACATGACTGGAATTAATGAAAATGCTATCGCCGTAACAATAACAGTCGGAGCACGACAACTGTAATGAGTAACTAACTACAAATACCTACTAAAACTGTTAACAACAGGCAGCCAGAAGCTGGAAGTAAATGAAAGAATACAGCAGACAGGCGGCATTTGGCAGCAATTCAAGTGTAAAAATGTGAAGATAGGAAAGTTAGTCGTCTGCTTCAGTTTTTAACAATCTTTTACTTTTCCGAAATGTTTCACTCTCCACTTTTGGAGTTGTTTTTTCTTTAGTAATTGCGGAAGAGGTGAAATATGTTGGAAAAGTAACACTTTCATTAACCTCGAGCTAACGATTTAGTTTCGCTTCTTCACGTCATACGTATATGATAATGAATTTACTATCGCTGTGAATTACAATATTCCTAAACGTTCCTCTACAATTATTAGTCATGGACTGCATTGAAACTGGTTCAAAGCTGACGACATTTTGTGCCTTGAAAATATGAGCCTCATTATCGCTGGTCTCTATAATGATCAAAATAAGGTGTCATATACTGCTACTCAATAAATACGCATTAGTATTGGATGGCAAAAATATGGAAATGACAAAACTCTTAAAAAAATTAGCTTCTTTTCTAATTTCAACAATGCATGCTCTAAAACATTTTTCATGCACCTATCAATGGATTATATAATATCTTGCAATGGGAGTGGTTATGTATGAATTCTTGCTTTTCATTGAACATCTGTGGTTCGCACCTGATAAATTATTTATCTCAGAATGTGGGTGTTCCGTATGAATGCAGAGCCTTAACAAAAAACACATACTTGCTTCGGTCATTGCCTAGATATTTCTACGCTTGTTCGATTGCAGTTTGAATGATTGAATGATCGATTGATCAATTAATGATTGAGATATCGTGCTTTCCATTTACTTGGATATTAATAAATACTGAAATGACAACCACGGTTCCCTTCTTAACACTAAAGTATGATTCATATGTCTAAAGTCTAAAAAATCTTCTGACATTCGCGTAAAAATAGTCTGTATTGAAATTGTGGGAGAATATTTTTTTCCAACAAATATAATGAGATTGGTTGCTATGTATGTATACAAATAGACCTCATACAAATATTATATAAGGTCTATGATACAAATACACCAAATGTATATAGTAAGTATGTAATTTGCACTGATAGCGAGAAATAGCAATGCTTTATTCTGTTGGTTTTGCAGTAAAAAATAACGGGTAATTATACATAAAATAAATACATAAATAAGTTCTAAACGTTTGATAATAAAAAAAATCATGAAACATATTAGACACTGTAGATGATGTCAAGCCAGAATAACTACTTTTAATATAAGCATTGAATAATTGTCGTAAGTATTGCTCTACATTTTGCGAATTTTGCGCCATAGTGATAAATACAATTTGTGCCCATGGGACAATCTAATTTAAAAGAAAATTAGATAATCTGAACTCGGAGCATGTCATTTGACTGCGAACACCATTAATTGCACTTATTAATTATACTTTGCTATTATAAATAATACTTTCCACATTTAAATAATACTTTACACTCTTGCAAGATCCCTAAGCTTGATTTGATTGTTTCTCAGCTAAAACTTTTACTAACCGCAGAAATTTTGAAAAGTTGACTTAAGTTTTTTTAACCGATATGCATATTTTTAGTGAACGAACGTAAATTCTCTTTCTAATGGTAAAAGAATTGGACTTCACTCCATTCTAGGATAGAAGATATCGTAATATAAGTATCGAATTGAGTGTATTTCACTGATGCGCCCATGTATTTCTTAAGGAGCATGATTCCATGCAGTTTTTCCGTTTTCCCGATACGTAAGAAATGACTTCGGTAACTTTCACTGATACCATGTTATGCACAATTACATTCTCTTTCCAAAGAACTAAAAATTGGACTTTTGGAGTTTTTGTCGCAAGCCCATGTATTTCTTATGGAAGATTCCAGTCATAGTTTTTCCTGTTTTTCTCATCGTAAGACATATTTCTTGACTCCCCTGGTTTGCAGCAAATTAAATTTCCTTTCGAATGCTGAAAAAATTGGACTTCACGCGCTTCGGATAACGGAGATATGAGGGTTTTTGTGAATCTCCAATGTCTTTCATATGAAGTGTTTTAGCGCTCGGGGTGCTGGGCTCGGGGTGCTAACTTCACTGCAGTTCTATTTATGCATATTTCAAATTTGAAGCGTATTGTCATCTATGCCAGCCTATAACACGTCTTACAAGAGCAAATCGTATTCAGTATATGAAGCTTGTGTATTGTATTCCACCATTGATTTGATGTGGATCATTGCTTAGTACTGAAATTTACATTAATATTTTAATTACTCATTGCTGATTTGAAGTTTGTGGAAATATCTACTGTTCTCGTTGAAATCAAATTAATCACTTCCAGATCCGTAACATCCTTACAAACAACCAAAAGAACCTTCAACTTCTAACACCAGGTTAATTTCTGGTTGGAATAGGGAGATAGCCCAAAACGCTACCAAAGCGTCACGGTTGCAAAATTATAAGTTATAGCATATTTTTTCTATCTTCTTTATGTTATAGTGAGAGGTTGTGAACTGTTTAATTCAATTTTAATTTCGAAAGATAATTATCTTTAACTATCTTTTTAATTAAAATTAACTTTCTTTTTTTTATTTATTAACTAACTAATTATAATTAGTGTAATCGTAATAATGCAAAAGTCAACCAATTTAAATTTAGAATATCTGCGTCTTCTCTTTCGAGATGGTTCTTTTTTGTTGAAATGCAACATAGATATATATTGTTGCTATTTACTGCTTTTTATAAATCCTACTCAGTGAGTTTGGACTTAACCTTGCAGTTTATTAATTACTACTGAAATTATGTGCTACTAATCAAGTTGCTAGTGCTGGTTGCTAAATCATAACTTATGATGTTTTCCAAGCAGCGCCTTATATTATTTCTAAAAGTTCCACGACTAATTTCAATAGAATCATACCTTGACTATAGTATAACGACTGTAATTATGATTAATAATGAATAGGACAATGTATATATAGTAGGCATTCCAATATTGCTGACTTCATAACAACTTGCCATATAGGTGTTTTCATATACAGTCCAATCCAATCAAAGGTTTTAACATGATTGATATTGAAGTGAAACACCTAGTGCTGCAATTCTCTACAGAGGATGTTCTAGAGATCTTTGCACAATTTGATAAAACGTTAGAATCCGCTGGCAATGATATTCTTTCCATTAAAGACTGGATAAGGAGCCAACCACAATTGAAAGAGATTCCTGGTAAACTGAAACTGCTTGACATTTTCACAGTTCAGTAAGTTTTACTGCATTTCAGCAGATAGATCGATACTGGCTCTATTGTTATTCAATAAGTTTTCAATTGATAAAGTACAGCATAAGATAAACTGCTTCAATGAGATTCGCGTCATGTTTCCAAAATTGTTTGCTGGTTATTCGCCAAATAGTGATCTTAACACTCAAATGAGAACGATTTTGTAAGTCTTAAAATCTTATCAAAGCTACGAACTCTAAACATCTCTCTTCTTTCTATTGTTTCAAGACCTGCATTCACTCTACCGAAATTAGTGAACTTAAACAGAGTGATATTCCACGTGGTCAATAAAGTGCCTCATACTTTTGATCCATATTCTTGCCTAGGAAAAGTCTATATGGATTATGAAGCCATAATGCGACTGGATATATCTTCAAGTTGGGACATTGTTTGGGATTTCAGCGAGAGCAATATGTACTACTGGTTCAGTTTCACACCACGCTCCGTACGGATTTATTTTCAATTTGCAGAGGTTAGTAAATACCACTAAAATTGACCATTATCGCTTAACGATGATTTCTTTGATAGGTAATGTTCTCATATCGATTCAACGTGTGCAGGGTGATTGGGTTGCCCAGACTAGGTCTGTTCGTATTAAAAATTGGCTTGGCATGTCTTCCGAAGAAATTGAAGCAGCGTGTAAGTTTAATGCTGCCAAGTAATAGCATATTTTCTTTTCCACGTTTTCTCTTTCATATTGGTGGTACAGGTTATACTGCATTCAGATAGAAAGGAAATGGCTGACTTCTATCCGAAAGACCAACTTCCGGTAGAGTATGGTGGTGAAGGTGTTCCCTATCACGAAATGTCAATGTGTTTTGATGAGATGGTGGATAGTTAAGATAAAAGAAAATTATATTGAATTTAACATGTCCTTAATATGCAAAGACGTTTTTTTATGTTTGATGGTTTTAATATAATTTAAATTGAGTCCAACATTTTTGTGATCATGAAAAAAAGTCATTCTTTTAAATTTTTCCTACCAATATACCAAAACTCAATCGATAAAAATGCGAAGAAAGACCAACTAGAAGAAAAGAAGTTAAATTAGCAGAAAAAGAACTCAGAAATATGTTAATCGTTTTAATATAATTTTTTATTAAAAAATTATTGACATTCAAATATGGAGCTGGCATTATTTTACAGTTTTATTGTGTGGAATAACATTTAAACATTGTACAAATGGCGTAAATTTGTTACGTATAATAAAATGCTAGGTTAAGCGCAGCAAGAGACTGGACGCGAGTCGTTCGGAGATTGATATGGCAGTTGGACGCGCTGCTTCTTCCTCATCGAGCGTAGACTAACATTATGTACATGCTAAGACTGAGTGGAGAAGAGTGTGTGGAGGAGCGAGGCTAATAGCGTCGCCCTTTGGGCGTGAGCGCCGACTCGATCCATTCGACATCCGGAGGGACGTACGCGCCCAGCTGGTGTTCATCTTTGCAGCCCGTGTCCCAGCTGAAGACGCCGTGCAGCGTGTAGTGCTGACCGTCGGTGGTGCAGGCGAGAGCAGATCCATGGTCCACCTTGCATTGATCCGCCTGGGAGGCGGCGCAGTAACTGCTGGATACCATACGGTTCGCCAGCTCAGGGAAATTGGTATTCATGCTTGCCCGACATTTATCGTTCGGAACGAGGTCCACGTCCACTAGTCGCATGATGGCGTCTTTTAGGTGAACTGCAAGCCCAAGCATTTCATGGATGCATTCTTGACAAGTTGAGGAAAGTGGAAGGGTAACCTACTTTGTAAGACCTTCTTGCCCCAACCGGTTACGATGCAACGTCCCCTGGGTTGCTCCCCAGGAGAGGGTAAACAGATTTTATCAATGTTCTTTGTAAAGCGCAGCTTTTCCTCCAGAAGGAGAACAGCCATATCATTGTGCAGATTCTCTCGATCGTAGAAGGGATGCAATACAATCCGACGCACTTTGACAATCTGGAATGGTAGTGGCTCCTCGTCAATACCCAATTTCCATTCGCCACCCTTGATAAGAACGTCACTGGCATCGAGGCTACAAGTAGATGTTAGAGATTAGTTTTTACTGGGCCTCATTCCCAGCGAGGGTCAATGTACCCATCAACACAATGCGCAGATGTAAGAACGGCGTTCTGTCGAATGATGGAACCTCCACACAGCAGACTACGGTTCGAATCCCTCAGGATCATCGCTTGCCAAGGAATCTCGGCGAAGTGGGCGTCAAGAGCTCCGGGTCCACGAGGCCGAGCATCGAAGTGTCGAAGACCACACTGTGGCTGGCGATATTCCGCATTCGATCGCGTCAGACGATTATTGCGCACATCAGGAGTGTACTGTCCAAGACTGGGATCCTCGCGGTATTGACCGTTGTCGATGCCATTGACAAGATTCGCAGACGGCCATGGATCCTTGTAGTCAGCATCTCGACAACACTTACCTACAATACCGGCATCTTGATCCGCACACTCCTGTTAATTTAACATGTAAAACGTTATCATGTGGGGGCAGGTTAGTTGGTACATACAGTTAGAGGCACTCTGAAGTATTCCTGCTCTTTGGGGATGACGACTGGAACAGGGGAGATGAAACCCTCGGCGGTGCAGTAAATCTCTTGCACACACTTCAACGCGGCAGCACAGCCCGGCAACACCGCGTTCTCCGAATGTGGTACTAAGATACTCGGGTTATTTTGAGCACCGGATTCAATGTTGTCTGGGCGCTCCGTGGTGGGCCTTGGTGTTGGTCGCTTTGTCGTTGATACGTAGATGCTATTTACGTTACTATTGTCGGCGTCAGTTTCCGGTAGGTTGAAGGCGGGCGTCGGTGAGGGGTAGTAGTAGCCCGGACCGGCACTGGTGACGGTTGGTTGGGTGGGGCGTGGAATACAGACACCGTTTTGGAGATAGGTATTACCTGTACAAATAAGCGGTTTAGGTCTGGGGGTGACGGTGGCAGGTGTCGGACGGGTCTGGTACTGGTTCTTGACGTCTCCTGATGAAGACGGTGCAAATGGTTCTTGCGTTGAGTGCGGCTGACATTGTCCACGAACGAGTTGCGTGCCCGGTCGGCAAGTGACCGATGTCTGGGGTGCGCGCGTAGGCGGTAGGGTCAATGGGGAGTCGGGACGAGGGTAAGTATAGCCGGTTGCGGCCGGATGTGGTGGGGCAGTCGTTCGCGGAATACAGCGGCCATTCAGTAGGTAAGTGTTACCAGTGCATATTGGTGAAGGCGCACCCGTGGGTTTAGGTGATAGACCTTCTCGTGGCACGCATTTACCATTCTGGATAATCTCGTTTCCTGTACAAGCAGGGGTAGGAGTATATTTAGGAACGCAACGACCATTGACTATTTGCTCATTATAGTTACACCTTAGAACAGGTGGTACTGGAGATTTAGGAATGCATCTACCACTTTGGAAGATTTCGTTTATGGAGCATGTTCTGGGAGTAGGTGGTGAAATTGGTAATGAAACACAGCGTCCATTTTGGACGATTTGATCCCCTGAACAGATAACTTGTGGAGGTTGGGTGGATTTAGGAACACAACGACCGTTACTTAATTCTTCGCTAAAGCTGCACGTTAAAATAGGTGGCTGGGTTGATTTAGGGACACATTGACCGTTTTGGAAAATTTCATTCCTCGAACAGGTGATTTGAGGAGGTAATGTTGATTTAGGGACACAGCGGCCATTGATTAGTTGTTCGTCATAATTGCATGTTACTGTAGGTGGTGGTGTTGGCCTAAGGACACATCGACCATTTTGGAGGATTTCATTTCTGGAACAGCTGATTTGAGGAGGTAATGTTGATTTAGGGACGCAACGTCCATTGATTAGTTGTTCGTCATAATTGCATGTTACTGTAGGTGGTGGTGTTGGTCTAAGGACACATCGACCATTTTGGAGGATTTCATTTCTGGAACAAGTGATTTGGGGAGGTAATGTTGATTTAGGGACACAGTGGCCATTGATTAGTTGTTCGTTAAAATTGCAATCAATTGATTGTGGAATACATTTACCACTCTGGAATATTTCATTGATAGAGCACGTTTTAGGTGGTGATGGGGTTGGTCTGAGAATACATTGACCAGATTTGATAATTTCATTTTCAGAACACTGTATCTGTGGGGGCGGACTGGTTTTTAGAACACAGTGTCCATTTACAAGCTGTTCATTGAAATTGCACCTTATTACGGAAGGAGTAGTAGGTTTCGGAATGCAATAACCCTGTTGAAGAATTTCATTTCCTGAGCAAAGAACCTGTGGTTTAGATGGCACATACTCGGGCACGCAACGACCGTTTTGGAAAATTTGGTTACCAGTGCAAGTTATCTGTGGTGTTGGTGGTCGTGTGGATTTAGGGACACATCGTCCGTTTTGCGGTGTTTGGTCAAGTGAGCTAGTGCTATGTGAGGGTGGTGATGGTGGTGAGGTAGGTAGCGTAGTGCTCTGCACACATCGGCCATTTTGCAAGACGGTGTTAGCGGTGCAAATGAGCTGTTGTGGTGGTGGTGTCGGTGGTAGTGCAGGTGTCGGCCTCGGTACGCAGCGGCCGTTTTGTAAGTACGTGTTGCCGGTGCAAATAGGTGCTGGTGTTGGTGTTACTTGCGGCACGCAGCGGCCGCTCTGCAGTTGATTGTTACCTGAGCAGATGATCGGTGGCGGTGTGGTGGGCCGCGGTACGCAGCGCCTGCCCTGTAACACTTGCCCGTACCCGCACGTCACTGGTGGTAAGTATGTGGGCGAGGTTGTGATTGGCGGCGGGGTTGCACGCGGCACACACTGCCCATTCTGGAACACCTCATTGGAACGGCACGAAATGCATCGCCCATTTTGTTGATACTGCCCGGGTTGACAGTACACCTGGGGTGGTGGTGTTGGCCGTGGTGGTGTTGGTCGGGGAACGCATCGTCCGTTTTGCAGAACCAGGTTGCCTGCACATTGACACTGGCCTCCAACGTAGTGCTGACCCGCTGGGCAGTAGGGTGGTGGTGATTGTGTTGGTGGCGGTGGTGTTTGGCGTGGTACGCAACGTCCGTTTTGCAAAACAAGATTGCCGGCACACTGGCACTGTCCCCCGACGAACTGCTGCCCAGCTGGACAGTACGGTGGTGATGTGGGCGTTGGTGGTGGTGGTGTTTGGCGTGGTACGCAACGTCCGTTTTGCAAAACAAGATTGCCCGCGCACTGGCACTGTCCCCCGATGAACTGCTGCCCTGGTGGACAGTACGGTGGTGATGTGGGTGTTGGTGGAGGTGGTGTTGATCGAGGTACACAACGTCCGTTTTGCAAAACAAGATTACCCGCACACTGGCACTGTCCCCTGACGAATTGCTGCCCAGCTGGGCAGTACGGTGCTGATGTGGGTGGTAATGGGGTAGGTGTTGGTCGTGGCACGCAACGTCCGTTAATCAACTGCTCGTTGTAGTTGCAGGTTACTGGTGGACGTGGCGGAGGTGTGGTTGGCCGACTGTAGCACTGTCCGTTCTGCTCATATTGGTTGGGACCACAACTAGTCGCTGGTGGTAAGTAGGTTGGCCGGGTTGTGACAGGTGGGGGCGTCGCACGAGGTACGCAACGCCCATTTACCAGCTGCTCCCCAAAGCGGCACGTGGGCGTGGGAGGAGGTGTAGCTTTCGGCACGCATCGCCCATTTTGGTAGATCAGGTTCCCCGCACACTGACACTGACCCCTAATGAACTGTTGACCCGCAGGACACGTTGGCGGTGGTGGTGGTGGTGTGGGCCTTGGCACACAACGGCCGTTTTGGAAGATCAGGTTGCCTGTACATTGACAGTACCCATTGATCAACTGCTGCCCGGGGGCGCAGCTGGGGACTGGCGGCGGGGGTGGTGTGGCTCTAGGCACACAACGACCATTCTGGTAGTACTCGTTGGGACCGCAGCTGGGCGATGGCGGGAGGTATGTCGGTTGGGTGGGTGGAGGCGGGGTCGCCCGGGGCACACAACGCCCGTTCACGAGTTGCTCGCCAAAGCGGCAGGTCGGTGTTGGGGGCGGCGGAGTCGGTCTTGGAACGCACTGTCCGTTGGCGAGGTATTCATTGAAGCGGCACTGCGGTGGCGTAGGCGGGGGTGGCGTCGCTCTCGGCACACAGCGCCCATTCACCAGCTGCTCGTTGTAGCTGCACGTGGGTGGGCGGGGAGGTGGTGTGGGGCGCGCCACGCACCGACCTCCCGCGAGATACTCGTTGGGGCGGCATCGGGGCGGCTCGATGATCGGCGGACGGGTGCTGGGTGGAACGTGCACATCATCCACGGGTGGCAAATACGCCGGCCCACGAATCGTCGACGCGAAGCGTACCTCATCGCCGAAGTGCTGATTGCTGTAGTCGATCGTGCTGCCCACGAAGGGTGCGTCCCGCGTGGGTTTCGACGTGCTGCTGCTACCACTTAACCGATTGACATCAGCTCCAGTCTCGCCCAAGTTGGTCACCGACAGCTCGGGTCCCTTAAGGACCGAAGACTTGCCTCCAGTTACCAGCTCCTGATTCTTGTATCGACAGCACACCTCCGTCTTCGGGTTACAGAATGACACCTACAAACCAACCGAAAGATTAAAGTAACAACCATAATGCTCCATACAGTCTTTAACAATGTCAAGGACGTCATTAGTACATGTTCATTGCACCATTATATAATGCTGCAGGCATGAGAGTGGTAAGGCTATACAATATTTTTTTACTAGCACGCGAGCGTAACTAATGATGATCTCACTCAACTACAGCGAACAATAAACTTATAAATATTTAACACTTTGTGTTCATGCAATACCAAGAACATTATGTTAATGCAAGTTAAGATAATGAAGACCACTTTGTACACCAAAGAGGGTTAGATGCAAGCGTTGGTACGAAGAGAGTGAAACGTTTTTGTGCATGCTCCAATCATGGGATTAGCAGGAAATTGAGGTTATGGTTGCGCAACGTGACTCGTACGTTTATTTATAGGGGCCGTAAATAACCGAAATAGCGGCTAGACAAGGCCGAAGCACCTCTGAAGATGCTCGTAAAGGTCGAGGTTCGTGCGAGGTTGGCCTTCGGGTGAACACACTCACCTGACTGCGCACCTGGATCAGTCCGAAACCGTCGTTGTCAATCGCACCGTCGCGACAGTCGGCACGCTTCACGCAGATGTGGCCGTCGCCACGGCATTCAATCTTCGCGGTGGCGGCGCTGCCGCCTCCTGTCGACACAACGCTATTAGTACGGATCGGCTGCACGCCGAGGAAGCCATCGCCGTCGTCATGTATCAAGTCGCCGTTGCCTACAGGCAGTATTCAAAGCAAGATATTGAAGAGGTGCCGATTGTTAGCAGCTTGAAATTTTTATATTTTTTTCAGTCATCAAGCTAATTTCTGTATTATTCCGTATGCTGATACATCAAATAAAATTTCAAAATGTCTTTTGTATTTGTATTTTTATTAAATATTGTATGTATTTTTTATTTCATACTACAAAATAAAAAATACATTTTTTTATTTCGTGTTTTATAGGAACTACAACACCAACAACTGTGATGAATTTTGATCTGACAATGAGCTAAGATATGGATAGAGCATCAAAAGAAGATCCGTAATTGATAAGGAACCTACTATGTGCCTCTTACCGTTCCTGACATAATCGAGGTCAAAGGGCAGCCAAAATTCGAAAATTTTTCGGATTCCGATATTTGAAGCTTAGATTCAGATAGAACACTCGAAAATTAGGATAGGAATGTCTGATGAACACAGCGTATCTTTTAGCGTTTACGAGCTATAGGTCAAAAACAGAATTTTTGATATTGCAAAAATCTCGAAAACAGTAAATCATAGAGCAATGGTACTTGAACCAATTAATAGCACGTAATAGGGCAACAAAAATATCTAAGGGGCCAGGGGCCATTCGGGAAAATTAATGTAGAGATCTAGGGAGAGGCAGATCGTAGAACAAATAAAAGACAAACAACATTTAAAAATTTACAAGGAGTTCATTGTTGCATATGCACTGCATTTCCAGGGTACATTTTTGTTAATAGCCTATGTAATTCTTATGGCCGTGTTATTAGTTAGTTTTTACGATTCCTCGATGAAAAAGGCACGTTTTTCTAAATTTATTCAGGCCGTATTTATTGCAGAATTAAATTCTCTTTCCACTGAAGCAAAAATTAGGTACGCGACTCATCGGATAACAATGTTACATTGGTTTTTGGCAGACGCCCATGTATTTCTTATGGCGGGAGGCTGGAGGCCGGAGGAGGCTAACTTCACTCCAACCGCAATAGGGTTAACTAAAAAAGGGGCAACGCACCTGCATGAATCCCACTGCTGATGCCTCCGTTGAAGAAGGGATTGTGCGAGAGGTCGAGCTTCTCCGGCGACGCGGAGGACACCGGCAGGTCGGTGACGCGCACGCGTCCGCTGAGGAAAGGGTTGGCGGCGAGCGCGTGCGACTTGCCGGAGGCGGCGCCGTGCTGGTAGTCGGCGGCGGCGCGGCCCAGCGGCCCATCGCGGTCCATCCACCAGAAGGGCTCGTCGGCGGCGGGCGCGTCCGCCTGCGCGAGCAGATTGATCGCCGCCGCCGCCTCGTTGACGCGGCCGCCGCGGGCCGACACCAGGTGCGACACGTCGCCGGCGGTGAGGCCCACCGCCGTCGCCGCCGCTAGAATCCCGATTAGGATGAGCGGCATCGTCGCGGCTCCACTGCAATCAAGCAATCATTTAAATTCATCATTCATCATTCGCATCAACACGCTGCGGAAAAATATTCACATGGTTGTTAGTAGTTGCTAATTGCGAGTCACGGGTTTAATCCCCAGTGTTGGGAAAGTAATTGTGTCGCCTTTATTCAGTTAGATTATATGTACTAATCATATAATCAAGAATATTGAGCGTCTATAGTTGAGTCGACTGTAGTAAATGTAAAATATTCCATATGAATATTCAAAGATGGAAGGAGCATAGCAGAAGAATTAATGAGCTAATCTCTCCACAAAAAGGATCATAAGAATACCCCGGAAAAAATGCCATAAAAATTCCACTGGACGACAAATTTCTGGAAAAAAATTATTTCCTATATAATTATTGATTATTGATTCTAATAGATATTTACCTGCTGTACACGAATATTTAATTAGAATTTCGATAGGACGTAGGATTCTTACGAAAACCGCAAGTAAAATTTGAAAATTAGAACATTGGTAGCGATTTTGGCTACTGTGAATAAATATAAAACCTGTTGTTTCTATAACAATTTTCCCTGATTCTATTTGAATTGGACCCGCTGAACACGAATATGCAAATAGAATTTCTGCATCTCGTATAGTTTTTGAGAAAACTGCAATTGTGTATGTAAACTTAGCCGTGTTAAGGATTCAAATTAAAATGTAAGCACTAAGGCGGACGAAATGCGAACTATTTATAGTGGAAGCTCATTGGTCAAACTTACCAATCATGATGAGCGTTGGGCGCTCTGCACCGATGTATACTGACAGCGTTCGGTAATTGGGTTACCTCTACAATCAACGCAGTTAACTATCGTACAACAAAACACCGGTTAGTTTGCAGGGCTCGGCTACGCCCGTACGCGTTGCGGTCTTTACAGTTTCTCAGTCAACGGTTTAATGTGCGGTTAGGTTAGGTTAGGTTAGTTCAATTCTGTGATATGTTGTATGTGGCGCTGTGCACGCATTCCGAAGTTATCTATGCGCAGCGCCTGGTCAGCATAAATGTATTAGTTTCTTAAAAATCTTGCGTGGTAGACAAATTTCAAAGTTTCTTTAGATCTTAGAATCTTTAGAAAACACCGACAACAGTGAAGCAAAGGAAAACCTTGTTGACATTATAAAGCATACTAAACCATGAACAAACTTGAAATTCCCTAATTTAAGAGGTAATAATAAAAAAACTGTGGGCGATGGCGAAATTCCGAATACATATTTGAAATCACGATAAAAAATGTGCAACTATTGATACTTCAGAAACTAAATCTTGTTGTCCAGTGTATTCATGGAGTAGTTATGACAACGTATTTAAACGAAG
>JAODFX010050758.1:0-10128 GCA_027580035.1 Dorylogaster longipes | reverse complement strand
TGCACTTGAGATTTTTATAGATAATTTTACATATTTTGTTCTTAATTGGAAAGAGAATTTAATTCTGCAATAAATAATGCCTGACTAAATTCTGAAAAACGTGCTTTTTCCGACGAAAAATCGGAAAAACTAACTAATAACACGGCCATAAGAATTACATAGGTTATTAAGTATGTTTTTAAGATTCGAACTTGTTTTGAGCAACGTCTTCAAAAAGAAAATATTTAGGAGAATATTCTTGAGAATATTCTCGAGAATATTTTCTATTAAGAATTTCTCTATGAAAATATTCCAAGGCGTTCTAAAAATTTCGAACTTGTTCTTAGAAAATTCTCCACGTGAAGAATGTTTTGGAAAAAATTCTTGATAAAATTCTCAAGAATATTCTCTCTTAGAAAATGTTCTATCAGATTATTAAGGCTTCCTTTTTTATGAAAATTCTCCAAATGAAGAATAATTTGGAGTATAGTCTGGAAAATATTCTCGAGAATATTCTCTCTTAGAAAATTCTCTATGAGAATATTTTAAAGATGTCGAACTTGCTCTGAGAAAATTCTTCACATGGAGAATATTTGGGATTATATTCTTGAAGATATTCAATGTGTTCTTAAGATTTCAAACTTGTTCTGAGCTAATTTTCTAAATATAAAACATTTAGAAGGGTATTCTTGAGAATATTCTCGAGAATACTTTCTCTTTGAGAATATTTTAAGGTATTTAATTGGTTCCAAGGATTTTAAACTCGCTCTAAGAAGAATCGCGAATTAAAGAATATTTTTTAGAATTTTTTTGAGAATTCTCCTATAATTTTAAAGAGATTTGGAATGTTATAGGTTATATGATGATGCGTGTCGTATTAATAATATGTTTATCACTGAAGTGCGCTTTAATCACCGCAGGAAATAATAGACTGTTTGCGTTAAATTATGAGCTTATTTATTTCGTTTAGTGAGTTAGTGATGAGTGCTTGTCGAAACCTGATTGCAGTAATGCTATCTATAAATAACAATATAAACGACACATTCGACTACTCCATTTTGAATAAACAAAAGGAAACTAGACGGAAAAGTTTTAGAAACAAATGGGAAAGTTCCCACAATACAATATAGAGGGGAGGAGCCACACGACTTCGATTAATTGAACTCACCATTGCCGTCGACCTTTAATCTCGTTAGCTAAGGAGAGTATGCGTCGTGCTAGCTAATTATCTTAGCGTTTTCAGTAGTTTAGGTTTCCAGAAGGCATATTGCTCGCGTGCAACGGTTTCACTTGCTCACAAAATGCCTTCTATAACACTAGTTATGTAATATACTATAATATTCTATATACTACATACTCTAATATATATATAATATATATAATATAATATAAAACTCAAACCCATAAAATGGAAATAAAACTTTAACTACTTACATTCAATCCAGGTTAAAATTAAACCTAATTTCAATTTTAATCCCTTTATTTGTGTCATTTCTGTCATTTATCATTCACTTTTTGGTCAATCTATTTTATTTATTTTTTTCTTAACTTTTTGTTCACTAATAATAAATAGATTATATATACATATAATAGAATTGTGGGGTGCACAACGACAAACTGCACTAATGCCTGGATTCCCAGAATATCATTTACCATTTCCCTATTAATTTAATTTAATCAATTACAAATCACATCACGGCGTATGTAAGGAAGAAAAATAATAAATCGTTATTGTAAATATTTCATAATTTAAATGTTTGTCAATCCACATCGTGAATAGCCGAGTAATTGTATCATTAGTTTGTTGAGGTATCATTAATAAATTAGATGTATTTCTTAACAAGGGATTACTCAGTATTATGAACATATACATATGTCGTCAACATGTATAAGGGCTAGGGGAAGAGTAGGAACCATGATACAGGTACTTTTTGGAAGCCTATATGTTTCAAAGTAGCCAGAATTTTTGGTTTCTTTTTGAATAGTCTGACTTACCTTGTAATCTTATAGGAACTACAATATCAAAGCAATTATACATGTTACCTTATGCCGTACACTAAAACATGATTTATTAAGCTAACAAGTAAGTATTTTCTCAATAGGGAACTAATGAGTTTCATTGAACCTGTATTGTTTTGATAGTACTCTTATTAGTTTGATTAAAATCTATTTTAAATACATTCTAACAAAAATAAAATATTCACATAAAATTAAAATAAATCATTTTCAGTTAATTACAATTTATTTAACATTTAGTGTAGTCAAGTTAACATCAAATTGGAAAAATGTATGCCTCTGAGCATTTCTGAGCAATGTATTTTTTTCTGTTCATGTGGAAATGTCTTTAAATGAGTCTGTCTCCCAGTTCCAGTAGTGCTGTCAGCTTTTAAAAATTAGTTGTAGTTAAAAGTAGTAGTTGATGATGATGATAATGATTTCGTCGGGTTCGAGGAGTGCACCCGGGCGGGCACCGCACCTAGGCCATGGTGGCCCTTTGTGCTTCCTCCGGACTATTCATCCTCATGTAGCCTGCCAGCCCATGTTGACGCGATCTCCTCCAAAAATCTCTTTACTCGCTGTTTCTATAGCTGGACATTTTCATAGAATATGCTCGGCAGTTTCATTCTCCTCCTCGCACCCTCGGCAGGTCGAGGATGTGGCAAGATTCATCTTATGCAGATGTTTGTTGAAAGGTGAAAGTAGTAGTTAAAAGTTATTAAAAAAAGTGGAGATCAAACGAATACTTAACGATGAGAAAAACTTGTCTCTTACTTTGTATTATACTTTGTAATATAAAAGCGTAAAATTTCCAATTGAATGCACTTTAGTTTCCCTAAAATTAAGCTTGTCTCACTGTATCTACATGTACATATATGTCCAAAGTATGGGAAGGACTGGTGCAGGCAATTGAATAAGTGGCGTTTTGATGAATATTGTTTTTCTTGTGTAGAATGCGAGCCGTGCACAAAACCCGGCCACGTGTGCGACCAGCGTACAGGACGCTGCGCTTGCCCGCCGCACAGTCACGGCGATCAGTGCGCGCACTGTGCCCCCCACCACTGGGGCCACGAGCCACGCGTCGGCTGCCGGCCGTGCAATTGTTCCTCCGCGGGTGCTGCGCGTGCGCAGTGTGACACGCACACCGGCGTCTGCGCGTGCGTGCCGGGCTACACGGGCGTGCGTTGCGAGCGCTGTGCGCATGGCTACTATGGCTTCCCACGTTGCCGCCGCTGCAGCTGCCACGTGGCGGGGACGGTGACACGTGCTGGCCGCTGCGATGCCACTGGAATCTGTCAGTGCGACGCCGCCACCGGCGCCTGCCCCTGCCGCCCACACGCTATCGGCCGCCGCTGCAATCAGTGCGCCGCCGGCACCTTCGGTTTACATCCTGACAACCCGCTGGGCTGCACCGCTTGCTTCTGCTTCGGCCGCTCACACACCTGCGCCGACGCTAGCTACACGTGGACAAAGCTGCGTATGCGTTCTCGCAGCCTGCACGTGGACTTCATCGATCGTGACGACAGCGGAACCGCCCTGTCAGCGCTGCACCTTGACACGGCCAACTTTCAGGAGATTGAGGGTACCATTGCAAACGTTACCGTCGTGCACGGCCATTTCCCCATTCCATTATATTGGCGTCTACCAGCGTTGTTCACCGGAGACCGCATCCTCTCCTACGGCGGCCATCTTCGCTTCACCACTCTGACAACGCCATTCCTCGCGTACCAACCCGACTTCGCCCATTACCCCATTGCTCGCATCGAGGGCAACGGCTTAAAGTTGGTCCACTTCGGCAGTGTACCACATGAAGGTGGGCATGAAATCCGCCTGCGAGAAGACGCCTGGAAGCTGGAGCAGGTACACCAGGTGCACCAGGAGCAATTACTACCCGTTAGCAGGGATCTGTTTATGGTAGCGCTGCAACGCGTCACGGGCATTTTCATCAAAGCGAGTGATCGTCGTCACTTTGAGAATATCAGCTTGTCAGACGTGTCCCTAGATACGGGCGTGCGCCTGCTCGGCAGTCCACCTCCATTGGCGGCTGGCATTGAGCAGTGCGCATGTCCACCGGCGTACAACGGAACCTCGTGCCAGAATCCAGCCGCCGGCTTTCACCGTGAGCCGGCGCAGCCGACCAGCCACCCGTACCGCAGTCTCGCCGATGTTGATGAAGTCATCGGGCGCGCGCAGATGTGTAGCTGCCGAGGGCGCTCAACGCAATGCGACGTCGAGACGGGACACTGCTTCGACTGCGCTGAACATACAGCTGGTGCTTCGTGCGAGCACTGTGCTGAGGGTTACTATGGTGACCCGACGACAGATGGCGGCTGTCGTGCATGCACGTGCCCGAGCGCGACGAGAAACTTCGCTGTGGCGTGCACGCCGACGAGCGTACGCACGCCGCATGCACTGCTCTGCCATTGTCGCCTCGGGTACGATGGTCCTACGTGCGACCGCTGCGCAACTCACTTCTACGGCCAGCCCCACCTACCGGGCGGTAGCTGTGCACCCTGTAATTGCAATGTCGATGGCAGCATACATCTCGCATGCGACGCGACGAGTGGCGCTTGCTCGTGTAAGCCTGGGATATCCGGGCGCACGTGTTCTGCATGCGTACAGCATCGGCACGTGCTTGAGCAAAACACATGCATTCTCTGCGATGATTGCGTGCAGATCCTTCTTGATCACGTCGACATTCTGCGCAAATCGCTGGCAGACCAAGCCGGGCATTTAGACAATGGCACCCTACAGCCTCCCTGGGCGATGTTGGACTTGGTCGAGAGCAAGTATCTGAATCTTTCTGAGAAAGTGGATCTCTATCTGAGCGGGAGAGAAGCTCTGAACGAGATGATCGATCGTAAGCAGATCGAACGCCTCTCGGTCGAGATGAAAACTCTACAGGAAGCTTACAACCATTGTAGGGTCAACGCGCTCGCTGTACACCAAACCACACGTAAGAATAAAGATCGAAGCCGACGGGTGCTTGAAGACATTGAGAGAACCAAAGAAGAGCTTCAGGCGATCAAGAAAACGCTTTCTGATTTTGCAACTGGCCAAGTTTCGACGAAGCAAGCACTAAAAAGAGGACACAAGCTATATCAAGAGATCAAAAAACACCGTGCAAGGCTTAACAACTTGAAGGGCGACAGAGTCCGACGGCAGTGTGACGATACTTTGCGACAACTTCAAAAGTTCATAAGCAATGCCAGTTTTCGTGAGGTAGGCAACTTGAAAGCAAAATTGCTGGGTATCGCCAATCGCACCGAAGACTTTACGTTGCTCTTAAACAATCTGCATCGAAACAATGAAATAAGTCGGATTAAGAATAATGAAAACAGAGCCCATTTGCTTGTGTTACAAGAAAACTACTCTATTGCACATAACATCACGCAAAGACTTCAAGCACACGTTGAAAATCAAACCAATCAACTGCAGCTTACGAAAAGTAAATTAAATATGTCATTGGTAGTTGATTATGATGATGTGAATCAGCTTTTGAGTCAACTCGAAGATCGAATCTCGGACGATTTCATCAGCACCCTCCCTGAAAAGCATCAGTTACTAGAAACACATGTTCGACAACTAATGCACACTGCCGATAATTATCGCCAACAATTCAACAGCTGCGAGAAAGATCTACAAAGGCTGAATGCCAGTGGGAGGTTCAAGGACAGCACCTTGGATCTAATTGAGTACTCACGCACCACCTACGAGGCGGCGCAACGGGATTTCGACGAGCTTCAAGCGCAGTTTCTAGACCCAATCGACAACGACACTCTGCACGAGAAGAGCGCAATTAATGAGGCAGCTTCTGGGCGATTGCAGAAGCGCGTCTCAGTGATCAACTCTCTAATCGACGGCGAGATCACGCAACAGCAGAAACGGTTACAGTACGGAGTCAACGATTTGAAGCAGACGAATTGGGACAACGGCCTCGCCAACAACAACGTTTCAGAAAGGATTCACCAAATGAATGCGGACAGTGCGACGCAACTGAAGAGAATGCGGGCCATCGAAGACACTATTCGGCTGGCCGTCGTCAGCCTAGAAGATTCACGGCAGATCCACAAGATCGCCACCGATCTCAATATCACGAAAAAATATAACTTGGACAAAAGCTGGGAAAAGTACTTGAATCTCACCACGACGGAGAACATAAGCAAGTTCAAGAACAATGTGCGCTTCACGAACGAGTTGCTGCGGAACGTATCTAGCTATGCGGGTAGTGCGACAAATGTCGACGTGCTCAACCGCAATCGCATGATGCTTGATGATTTCAAGTCGAAGCGTGAGGGAATCGAAGAGAAGCTGGCGCAGCTGAAAATGAACATCGTGAAGGCGAAGCAAATAGCTTCAACGGTAAGTTGTGATGTATGTATGAAGACTTTGATAGCTTCTAGTTGAAATGGTATGTCATAGATTTCCATACCTCTTAATGGTGCCGATTGTGGACGTCGCTATCATATCCATCGGCTGGAACCGTCTACTCGATTCGCACTTGCTATGGATTTTACAATTGCGACGCAGGACACGGCGAAGACGATCTTGACTCTTTATCAAGGAGCTAGCGTGTTCGTGAGGATGGTGGCAATCGACAACAGTTTGCGGCTTACCTTCAACGGCGAGAGCAATGACATCCCTCTGGATGGTGATGCGCACGACGTGATAAAGTTGGCGATCAACGAATCGAAAATTTCGGTGGCCCGTGGTGATCGCAACTTGTGGAGCGACAGTCTCTCCACGACGACGCAGCTCTACGGCTTCACCAGCAACGATGTCCTCGAGCTTGGATGGGATCACGAGCGCGGTCAGTACGGTCTTCCCGGTTGCATCAAGGAGTTAAGCATCAATCATCGGCTGGTTGGACTTTGGAACTATATTGAGAGTGTTGGCCAATGCTCCAGTTGCAGTGTGTAAGTTTGTTTGCTCTGATTATTGTTTTACTAATGTGTTATTGCTGGTTCCTGTTTTCTTTCCAAACTGAAATTTGACTACACTTACAACTTTTCTTTGGTACTGGGATCTAGAATACAAACGAAACTACAATCCGAGCAGAAGTATCGTTTCAACGGCGATAGTTACATTGCCTTCGAAGAATTGGATATTCCTGATCCAAGCAAAATCTACATGAAGTTTACAATTCGGACGTTTGACGAAAATGCGTTGATATTCCTCCTCTTCGTGGAAGGAGCGTTCATTGCTATTACGCTTGAGGAGGGACATATTCACTTTCAAATGAGGTACAAACCGACGGTCGTCCTTCAGGAAGAGGTGACGTTCAAATCGAAACACAAGTACAATGATGGCAGGGAAACAATCCTCAACTTTGACAAGGCGTTTGAGAAGACGTACGGAAACGAGGACAGGGTCAGTTTCACAATCAATGTAGCGGATGAAAAGCGAACCTGGACGAACCGTGTGCAGCCTAAGGATTTGATTAAAATACGCAAGGGGAGCGTGCGTATCGGTGGATTACCACCGAATATCAATCGCACCGAACTGCCAGTAGGTCTCGTACAGACACCATTCCTCGGTGTGATGAGTGCCATCTTGGGGAAGTCGCCGCTGTCTACGGAAAAGAACCACTCCATCTACAACGTTATGGCGTTCGATCAGCAAACGAGTAGGTTTGCGTATGATAGCGTCCTCTTGCTTCAAAGGGGCAGCCTCGTTGACTTCCAGAAAGAAATTACGAATGAGAATGATTATGCAATCACGTTCGTGCTGCGTGTACAGGACGATGAACAATATGGCGACATACTGCGCATCAACGACAAAGAGCTTGTGTTCGTCCTATATAAAGGAAAGCTGCGACTAACTAACGGCGATGATGACGTCGTTGAATCGCGGAACATGGTCAATGATGACGCTTATCATTTGGTACATGTTGACGAAGCGCAATGTTTGTACATTGACGGAGAGCTGCAAAACATGAAGAAGTGTGGAGGTTCATTGGAATTTGATACCTCACCGGCGAAGATCCTGATAGGTGGAGAAAACAGCATTCGAGGCATTGTTAAAGAAATTAAAATCAACTCAGAGCGAATTCTTATTATGCCTGACCAAGGTGCAACAAAGGGTACATATGTAAGACATCAATGGGCGCAGATTGGAAGAGTCTTACCGATGGCTTCCAAGGCAATGGACCGTTCCGCCTTAGTTAAAGTTGAGGAAAAGAATAACGATGTTACTATAATGAAAGATATGTCACCCGTATTGTGCGAACGAGTACATTACGCATTCGAACCAAATGCATTCAAGTTTGGAGACTCGCAGAATAGTTTCATTTCACATGATCTCAAAAGCGGATTTTGGAAAGGTAACTACACCGTTGAATTTGAGTTAAGGACATTCCATGACGAAGGATTGCTATTTTTAGCGCATGTAAGTGTACTTTAACACCGCAAAACATAATTCAATAAAAATATTTTTTACACTTTTAGGGTAGCGATATGTATAATATGTTTTTAATACATGAAGGCATCCTCGAATTTCGAATGAAAGGTAAAAAAATGAAAAGTATTATCAGCAATGTCCGAGCGGATGATGGAAAATGGCATCGTGTGGTGATAGAAAACCATCATTCCATTCAAAGAAAAAAACGTCGTCTTTCTTTAGTCGTCGATGGTGTAGTACAGGAACGCAAAATGCCCCAAACCAAAGTCGCTAATAAACTTTTCATCGGTTATATGCCAAGAGAGTACGCAAATGTAAGCATTGAATTCAGAAGGGTCAAGGTTGATTGATTATATTGCATTTTTACTTTAGATTTACCTCGCTCAACAATTTAGAGGTTGTCTCCGTGCTTTGCGAATCAACCACATGGTGCCGGATCTTTTCGATAAGAAGCGAACGCGTCCGAATCAAATTGGGCAGTGTTTCTCCAACATCGAACGAGGCAGTTACTTCCGAGGCGACGCATACGTCACCTATAACAGGCAGTTTCGCCTGAACAATTATCTCGACATTACTTTCGACTTCCGCACGGATCAACCGAATGGCATCCTGCTGAGCGTGTCGGATGCGACTAATCGACCGTCACTCTCCATCGAACTGCAAAATGGCGCTGTGGTCATGTCAATCGACATGGGCGACGGCATTGTGACTAACGTCACTAACAACCTGGCACGTAACTCTGCATGCAACAACGAATGGCACAAAGTGGTTGCCTCCTTTACCACCGAGCTATCTGTCCATGTGGACGATGTGCGACAAACGTGGGTTCTGAATGGTGTGGAAGACATGCGATCGATTGAAGCGCCATTGTACATCGGCGGACTACCAGGTAAACTGCTCCACTTTGGATTATCCTGTTATCGGTTGCAAATTCAGCATTTGTTACAGATTCGGCGCCGGGCGGTACGTTGAAGATTCGTGAGAACTTCAAGGGGTGCATACGTAACTTGTATATCAATAACAAGCATATTGAATGGATAAACATGCACGAGTTAATGAATGTTGCTTTAAATTCTTGCCCCGTGAACGCATAGTGAAGCATCTCAATGACGAAAAGACGCTAATCAAATGTGTTCAACAACTTAACTTCAGTGCCATTGTCATTATTAAGCCAGTTTACTTAAAATATTTATTGAAGAAAGGCACCGAAAGCATTATCATGATGGGTAACGCAAGTCCAAACAAGTATTATTTAATTATGGTTACTGTAAATATTATTTTATCGAGTATTACGAGTCAGTGTGTCATATAATATATTGCTTAAAATAAAAGTAAAATAATTTGTTACAAATGACTTAGAAAAGATGGTTAATAATTTATTGGAGTACTAATAACTAACACGCATGTCTAAATGCATGCCCAATGGAGTCCGAGTGCTTGGTCGAACTTTAAGTCAATGCACAGAATGGAAAGCGTAATTTTTTCCCAAATATATCATTGGTTATTCATTTGTTCTTATAAGTTTTAAATAAAAGATAGAATAAATTAGGTGTGGCATCGTCGCAAGTTAGGTGTCTCTAAATTTGAAAATGGACCAATTGTGGTGAAGGAGTAGTTCGGATCGTTTCGTTATGTCGGCACCTGTCGGCACATGTCGGAGACGAACAGAGACGAAGAGAGAAAGAGAGAGATAATATTCGCCGGCACAACTCCGACGTCCGATTGGTCCGATTGGTCTTCTCAACTTATAGA